>JARYGA010058629.1:0-100681 GCA_030545235.1 Helianthus tuberosus | reverse complement strand
TGCCAATTCCTTGACTATCTCAAGATATTTGATAACTCTTTCACCTTTAACAACATAAAAACCATTAAAGTGGTTAGTGATTAATAAAGAATCTACATGTACCTCAAGATACATGATCCTCATATACTTGGCAATTTGCAAACCAGCTATTAAAGCTTCATATTCAACCTCATTGTTAGTAGTTTGAAACTCACAAGCAATTGAGTGGGGTATTATGTCCCCTTGTGGCGATTTTAGTAGTATGCCTAGTCCAGTTCCTTTGACATTAGAGGCTCCATCTGTGAAAAGTATACAAGGATCCTTAGTCTCTTCAAGCTGTTGAACTTCCAATTCAGCTTCCCTTTGTAGATCACTACTGAAATCAACCACAAAGTCAGCCAAGGCCTGAGATTTAATGGCAGTTCTTGGTTCATATCTGATATCATAAGCACTGAGTTTGACTGCCCATTTTGCCATCCTTCCTGACATTTCAGGTTTCCTGAGAACATTCTTAATTGGAAAGTTAGTTTTAGCAATAATAGCATGAGTTTTAAAATAATGGCGTAGTTTAGTAGATGCCATAATTAAAGCAAGGATAAGTTTTTCTAAATGAGAATACCTGGATTCAGCATCAAGCAAACTTTTACTTACATAATATACAGGATGTTGTGTACCTTCATGATCCTTAACAAGGGCTGCACTTACTGCCTTAGAAGAGACTGCCAAATATAAGGATAATATATCCCCTTTTTCTGGTTTCATTAATGTTGGGGCTGAGGATAGGTAATCCTTAAGGGCCTTGAGGGCATTCTCATGCTTTTCAGTCCACTCAAATTTCTTGTTCTTTCTCAGAATGTCATAGAATTCCTTGCATTTCTCTGACAATTTTGAGATGAACCTGTTCAAGGCTGCGATCCTTCCTGTCAATCTTTGCACATCCTTGGCATTTGCAGGAGACTTGATATTCACAATCGCCTTGATTTGCTCTGGACTTGCCTCTATGCCTCTTTTTGTCACCATATACCCTAGAAACTTGCCAGCTTTTACACCAAAGTGGCACTTGGAAGGATTCAATTTCATATTGTATTTATCAAGGATATCAAATGCTTCCTCCAAATCCCTAAGGTGATCCTCAGCTTTCTTGGACTTAACCACCATGTCATCAATATAGACTTTCATTGTGTGTCCAATTTGTTCTTTAAACATCATATTAACTAGCCTTTGGTAGGTAGCACCTGCATTTCTTAGTCCAAATGGCATAGCAATATAACAATAGATACCAGTAGGGGTCATAAAGGCTGTATCCTCCTGATCAGATGGTTCCATCTGAATTTGTTGAAATCCAGATGAAGCATCCATGAAAGTCAACAACTCATGACCCGCGGTAGCATCCACCATGGAGTCAATGTGGGGTAATGGGAAAGGATCCTTGGGACATGCCTTGTTTAAATCAGTAAAATCGACACATACCCTCCACTTTCCATTTTTCTTTTGAACAACAACCACATTGGCTAACCATCTTGGATACTTAACCTCTCTAATCATACCTGCTCTGAGTAGTTTATCTACCTCCTCCTGGATGATGGCATTCCTCTCCGGTGCAAACTTTCTCCTTTTTGATGTATGGGTTTGAATGACCTGTCAATGCCAAGTTTATGAGTGATAATATCTTTGGAAATACCTGTCATGTCCTCATGCTTCCAGGCAAAGGTAGTTTTTCTTCTCTTTAGGAAGGATACTAGATCCTGTTCAATGTTGTTGAGGATCCCGATCCTTTAAAAACTTTGGATTCAGGATCCTGAGGATCCATTAGTATATCTTTCACATCTTGTTCTCTTGCCTCCAGGACATCTCTTGGAGGATACTTTAATTGCTATTGCTCCCTGGGTCTTGAAGCTGGCTTCATGGATGAAGTGTAACAATTTTAGCTTCCTGTTGGTCACTTTCTATCTTCACCACACCCCATGGAGTAGGGAGTTTGACACACTGATGATATGTAGATGGAACTGCTTTCATGTCATGTATGAGAATCATGCGAACAAAATGGTTAGATACAAACAAAGTGATAACAAGACCATCATGATGAGGATCCTGAATATCCACACGATCATCCTCATCAAAGGATATAACTTTCTCCTGTGTAAGGATTGAGGTTCGAATGGGTTTGTCCCCATTATCCATCTTTGTCTCTTTAGCATGTCTCTTGGCTGTTGAAAAGGAAGTACCATATATGTCTGATCCACCAGATATGAAGTTGATAATTTGTGCATCATCAGGAGGAGCAGGAGCTCTTTCTGGAACCATTTTAGGATCCTGGATCCTTGACTTTTTCCTTCCAAATAGCTCCTTCAAATGCCCTTTGCTTAACAAATAACCAATCTCTTTCCTGAGTGCTATGCATTCATCAGTGAGATGACTGAAATCTTCATGATAGGCACACCATTTGGATTTGTCTTTTGTGGCAGCTGGCTTATCATTCTTTCTGGGCCATCTTGTTTTTTCACCTAGATTCTGCATTGCAAGGATTAGTTCATTATTATCAACAGCAAAACAATATTCAGAAAATGGGTGGATAATCTTCATCATCCTCTTCTTTCTCCACTGCATGCACATTTTGATTATCAGACTTGTTGTATGATTTAGATTTGTTATTCCTCAAATAGGATCCTTGCTTTTCCTGCTTTGAGGATCCCGAAAACCTTTCTTGGATCCTTTTATCATCCTCTAATCGGATGAATCTAAGGGCCCTGGTTCTTACTTCATCAAGATTCCTGCAATGGGTCATAACAAGATCATCATAGAACTGTGAATCCTTAAGTAAACCCATTTTGAAAGCTTCTATAGCCGTAGCTATATCCAAGTTAGGAATTTCTAAGGATTCCCTATTGAATTTGGTTATATAATCCCTAAGAGATTCATTTTAACCTTGTGTTACCCTATATAGATCACTAGTTAATCGTTCAAATCTCCTACTACATGAGAATTGGCTATTAAACAAATTAACTAAGTTAGCAAATGAAGTAATAGAGTAAGGGGGAAAACTTAGCAGCCATTTAAGAGCTGATCTTGTCAGCGTGGATCCGAAACCCTTGAATAGACATGCTTCTTTTAACCTTTCAGAAATGGGGTTGATTTCCATTCTCTCCCTGTATTGAGCTACATGCTCTTCGGGATCAGTTGAGCCATCATATAACTTCATGTTTGGTGTTTGAAACCTCTTTGGTATCTCTGCATCACAAATAGGTGGTGCAAATTGAGGTATCCTGTGACTTCCATCTGGAATTTTTTGGAATGGGTTTAACCACTCCTGGAACACTGGATATCATATCCTTGAGCTTTTGTAACTCTCTAGCCATAGCTTGGTTGATTCCTGTATCCTGCACAAAGCCATGGTTAGTATTATAAGTAGTATTTAAAGTGTTACCTCCTAATGGATTCAATGGTGGAATTCCTGATGTGAATCCATATTGATGTGATTCTGGCATGATTGAGGGACCAGACGAAGCAATAGTTTGCATGGGTATGAAGTCTCCCAAATGAATCTCTGAACTTCTGGGTTGTACACTCCTTAAGGATCCTTGATCCTGAAAGATGTTGGATCCTTGATACATCGAAGCTGGGGTTCTTGGAGGATAATCCATGGATCCGTGAACCTGAGATGAGGATCCTTGAACCTGAGAGGAGGATCCTTGACCCTGAGATGAGGATCCTTGAACCGTCCCATATATCCTCCAGAACTAAAGAAGGATCCTAGATGCTGGAAGGAGGATCCTTGAGGCTGAAGAAAGGATCCCGAAGGCTGAAAGTAGGATCCTTGAGCCTGTGTCATTGCCGATGATCCATAGCGTATACTCGATGATCCATCATGGTATTGAACGCCTGATGCTGTGGAGTGCTGGGCGGTTATGGCTGGAGAATCAAAATTCAGTGATCTAGGCATCAATGGAGAGTGATCCTCCGCTGATATCTTCAATTTCTTGATTTCATCAATCTCTCGAAGGATCCTGTCATTAGTTCTGTCCTGCTGCTGCATGTAATCTTTCATATGCAAAATCAAAGAATAAAGATCATTGTTAGTAGGACCAGAAGAAGCAGCAGTACTGGGTTTTGAGAAAATGGGGGTTTGTTTCTTCGCGGCATTCTCAGCTTTCTTCTGGGATCCAGAAGGTGCAGGAGGCAAGGGTGGAATGCCCTGTGAAGAGGTGATCGTCGGCATGGAACTTGAAGTGTTCTTTGCTTGAGAAGCCATGCAGTTGAAGGTAATGAACATAAATGAATGAAATGAACAAGATTTTTCAAGAATGAAGCACCGATTTCCCCACGGTGGGCGCCAAACTGTTTTGGTAAAAAATCACACAAGGATAATGTAACCTAATTCAATTTTGTGAGGTGTGATGCTTGATTATATGATCAAATGTATAAACAATTAAAGAATGAAATGAATGTTGAACACAAGGATTTATACGAGGAAAAAGCCCTTGATCAATGTATGATCTCTGGCATAAAAAACCTCGGATAGTGAAAACTATCACTATCAAGTATATTGAATGAACAAGTTTACAACTTCGAAAGTATTGAGCTTGATACAATGATTTCTAGTGTGTGTATTTGAGAGAAAGAGTAGCAGAAGTGTTGTTCGTAAACTGGGGTGCAAAAGTGTTTCCAAGATTAAGCTCAATACCCCTTTATTCTTAGCTAAAAATATCCTAACTAACTATCCGAAATATTAGCCCATCACCCATGATCACCATTAACGGTCACTAGCCCATGCACATGTTGAAAATGTAGAGCATATTCCCCTGGAATCTCGCGTGGAATAAGTCTTCTTTGAAACATACCTGCAAAAAGCCAAAAGGTGATGGAAACAATTGTTAAGTTAGAATAATAATGAGGATCCTGGATCCTTATTCCCACAGCGTCTCCTGAGGATCCTTAATTCAAACTGAACTGAGGATCCGTGATCCATGCTACACTTGAGGATCCGTGATTCATAGGCTATAAAGTTCTATCCCTAACACTACCGATCTCCAAATGTATAACAAAAATGAATAGTGATCCTTGTACAACTTCGGAAAACTATGAGCTCAATACAATGTAGACTAGTGTGTAGTTTGCGAGAGAGTTGAGAATTAGCAAAAGTCTGTTGTGTTCGAGTGTTGTGGTATTATCTTATGTGCCTAAAATGAGCTCATAATTCCTTTATAAAAAAAATGGAAACTAATACATAACAAACAATGCGAAATTCATGTAAGTATCCCATGTTCTCCATAATGGCTACATGCCTCCAACTCGTGCGAAATAGAGAGCATATTTCCCCAAATTCTAGCATTGACTAAGTCCGATTCGTTATGTACCTGCGAATACAAGTTTTATACAAAGGATACAATTGTTAGTTAATATAAACAATAATTAGGATCTGTGATCCTCAGACTTCCTGCACCATCTGTTAAGGATCAGTGACCCAGGCCAATCTAAGGATATGTGACCCATAGTATAAAAATTAACCCCTAATAATTGCCCCTAAATATGGCTAATATTAGATTAATTTTATCTGCCATGTTTCAGTTTCTTTCGAACTAGCCATTATAGCGCTTGCGTCATTGATGGGATAAGCCTGCAACCATCATTGCGAATATATAGGGGAAAAGATAGAGCCGACAATCCCATTTAAGATCAGAGATCACTAATTTAAAACCCATATCAGAGATTCATCAGGTATTCTCTCTTCTTCTTTTCTTCTGTATTCGTCTTTTTTCTTCAGCAATTGTATGATGAAAATGGTCACTCGATCCTCTCTGAATAAGGATCAGGATCATGATAGCCCACCCAAAAGCCAAGGCCTGCTGAAGAATCCTTCTATAGAGCTACGTAGGTTCACCGATCCTGAATTCGATCAGTTGTATACTCGTTTCCCCCCGGGAACAGTATTTCGACCTTTTGATTCTTCACTCAAAAGTGATTCGGTATCCTCTGTTTGGGTTTGTTTTCCTACTACACCATTCCAAATTGGCTATTCCTATCCCTTCCTAGAGTTCACCCAATGGTTCTTCACATTGACTGGCATGTGCTACAACTAGGCGATGCCGATGCTGTGGAAGGTGTTATACACTCTTGAGCAAATCATAAGTGAAGAAGGATTGGATTTCAATCTTTCTGAACTCTCGCGTGTGAACAACGACACAAATCAGGTAACTTCTGTACTATTTAATAATTACTTATTATATGCAATTATGTGTTTTAACGTCAACGTTATATGCATGCATGTCATACATTTAAGTCATGCATGTTATACATTTCATTTAACACATTATGAAACAATTTAAGCGTTGCCTTGAAACAATTAGTAAACTCACCGGTTAGACAAACTGTGTCAGCACAGCCTCAGTACTCAGTTAAACGATAGATTTAGGACTTAGATGTAGGAAGCTTTTAACCACCTTCTTCTCATTATCTTCATCTTCTTTGTTCTCTTGCCACTTCCCTAACCACAAGAGCTAGTAGTAAGCCTTCTAATCTCATTTTGATTCCTATAAGTAGTATGTTATATGTATACAAGTTAAACCATCAAGAAAACTTAACTTTGAAAGATGAACACTTAAAGAATCAACATAATCTAAAGAAAATAAAGTGTTTCTAGTGTTGTTTGAAGCATGTGATGAAGTTGTTGATTTTGTGATTTTGTTATGATCCATCATATGTATGCTTGTTAGAAGCTTATATCTAACTAGTGTAAGCATGGATCTTGAAAGATCCATGATGAAACATGTTAGTAAACTTAAAGATCTTATAAATGAACTTGTAAGTGGTTTCAAATTAAAATATTCATGTTCTTAAACCTACTAATCAAGTGGATGAACAAGTTTACAAAATAAAGTTTCAACAAAGTTTACAAAAAAATTAATAAGTGAGCTTTGATTTAAGTAGATCTACATGTTTAAAGTGTAGATCTAAATTACTACAAATTTTTGTGGAACTTCAAGTTTATTTCATGAAAAAGTATGGATGAATTGAGTGATTATTACTTGCAAAATTGTTGATGATTGAGTTTTGATGTTTAAAAGAAAATAAACACATGTTTTTAAACATGGGAAAACATCCATTTTTATGGAAAACTATGTCAAAATTTTTATAAAATTTTGACGCTTAGAAAAATATAAATTTTTACAAGACTTTTTCTACAAAAATGTTCAAGAAAGTTAAACATGGTTTTCCCCTAATTTCTATACAAAAATACAAGTTAAGAAATAGAGTTTTCAACAAAAATTAAAACAAGTATAAATATGTATATTTTTAGGGAAAAATATATATATTTAGTGGTCACCAAAATTATGTGCTATGTGTATATTATGTGTAAATATGTTGTGACAACCGTAAAAAATACAGGTATCCGTACAATTAATTAATATTGATTAGTGCTTAATGACTGTGCCGAATTATACTTGACTGCTTTCTGATTACTGTATTATACTTACATGTGCATCACATATTACATAATGTCACCTCATTATCATATGCAAACTTTATTGACATACATGATGCACAAAGCACAGTTAGCACAGTTAGCGGATAACTCAGGAATATGCTGACGACGTTCAGTACATAGACAGACAGTGTTTTGAGACCCTGTATGAGCCAGAGACTAAGTTTCACACTAGTATAGTGTGTAGGGAAGCAAGGACCATAAAACTGCTTCACTAGGTGATAGTTTAAGTGCCGGAAAGTGCCTAAAACCCACATAAAGTGCAGAATTCTGCACATTTCAGCAAAAATCAGCAATTTAACAAGCTAGTAACATGCAAAAGTATGGCAAAATGGCCCTGAATGCTTTCCTAAGTGTCGGGAATTAAAAGTGTCACAAAAGGGTACTTAAAGATCACTAAACGGAATAGTTTGACACTTTAACGAACCGGTATCTAACCGAACAACCAGACATTACCCGAAACACCAAAATTATACTAGAAGCATTGTTTTAATGTTTCTGAGCTACTTATGATCCCCGAACACCCTAACACACTACATAACATATCATACACATAAACACTAATCTATGCACTTGAAATCTAACTTAATTATCTAACTTATGATTTAAACTTACACAAGACCCCCCCTTCATATTTACGGTCACCAAGGGAGTGGCCCCACCCCAAATCTTCTCTTGATCTCTTAAATCTCACTTGATCTCCGAAAGATTGATTAAGGATTTGATGTATACTTAGGGAACATAAAACCCAATGGACAAAACTCTAAAATGGTTATAAGAACACATGATCTCACTTCATCTTCATCACACCACCTCCTCCTCCCTTGCTCTCCCCCTCTCGGCCGTGAACCCCCACCACCACCATCATCACTTCCATTTCAATATCAACCATTTCCAAGTGTACTCAAGGTGTAAGGAGCCATATAAGAAGGTTTGGTGGTCTTGGATCTTGAAGGACCTCTCCCGATTGCTTTTATCCTTCACTTTTGTCATCACCATCTCTTGTGTTCATCCCTAGCCTTTGTGCTAGTTGTAAGACTCTCATGATCCTTATTTACTTCATATGTTGTTGGTTAAATGATGATGTACATTGATAAACTTGATGAACACTAAAAGACATAAACATGAATCATGAACATAAGCTTGATATATGATGAAACTATGTTGTCTAGTGTATGAATGATACTTGCCTGTTATTTACTTGAGATTATGATGTTGATCATCATAAGGACCTTGTTAGATTGTGATTAAACACATGATCTAGCAAGAGAGAGGATGATTATGTGATGAAACAAGATGATCATCCTCATGTGTTAAGCATGAACTTGAAGAATAAAGTGATTTCTTGAAAAATAATAAACAAGTGAGTTAGTAATCTTATGGATCTAAGATTTATGAATGGTCTTCCAAAAGAACCAAGTTCAAAATGTGATTTTTGAAGATCTTGGTTCTTACTTAAATATACACTATTTTTGGTGATAAAACAAGTATAAGAACACTTTGTTTACAAGAAAAATTCAAAAGAATGATTTTTGGAAAAATCATCTAACAAGTTGTAAACACTCAAATCTTTCAAGAATGAGATTTTTAAAGAAATAAACACACTTTAAAGGGTAACTAAGTCTACTAAACATACTACCAAGTTACTACAAATTTTATGAAAACTCAAGTTCATGATCATTGTGTAGATAGCTTTGTTTTAGCACTTGGTAAGTGTAGATTGATTGTTGATTGTTTATGATGATTTTTGAAAAGAAAATGATATGCTTTAATAGCATGGACACCTCCATTTTTAGAGGAAACTATGGCGAAATTTTCTAAAAATACAAACACTTAGAAAAATGTTTTCTAAACAAGTATTTACAAGTAGGTTTTAACTATGGTTTTCAATATAAACTTTGCCATAGATTTTGTTACAAAAATACAAGTATTGGAGGTTGGTTTTTACAAATAAAAATGGGTGAATATATATATATATAAGACACTTGTGTGAATATTTGTATACGTTGTGAAATAGTTATATTATTTTAGGGTAAAATAATATAACTTAACAAAATACCAAGAATTTACAATCCAAAATAATACCAAACATCACAAGGAATAAATATATAAGTTACACACTTAATATTGTGAAATCAAACGCAAGAACGTAACTTACAAAATATTTCGGAAAATACCGTTACAAATATATTTTTGGTAAATATTATTTTGGATACGAGAAATGAAAATATGATTTTTGTAAATATTACAAAGTTGTATCATATTTTTTTTGACAAGGAGAAAATATATTATTTTTAGAAGTAGAAATATATTTTCTTAGTATATTGAGAAGATATATGATTTTTGGGAAAAATACATATTTTCTTGAAATACATTATTTTTGGACAAAATAAGTTTATATATATTTTCTAAGATAAGACTTGAAAATATATTGTTTTGGAGCTACAAATACAAATATACATGTATGAGATACCCCCATCCTTGGGAAGGAAATACGAAAATAAATACTTGAGAAGTATTAATACATAAATATTGCTTAAACAATTATTACAAAACTAAATATAATTTAAAGTTACATTGATTATTATTTTAACAAGTAATTATAACTTGGAATAATATTGGGAACATAAGAAGCGTAACTCAAAAACGTTAAACTCTAAGCCAAGGCACGGCCCGTTCGTCTAATAGACAGTAGTACATTGTAGGTAGTCGTGTTTGCTGAAGAGATTTGGGTTACGATTCTAAAGATGCAATACTGTGAGTTCATGTCCCCCTTTTCTTTTAACTGTTTTCAGTTTTATAACTTCGTGGGTGAAATACATGTTACAATTGTTTACAAACGTTTTATACATGGTATGATTAGCTTAAGGAGGGTTACTGCTTGATCATGTGAGTGGTGGGTATAACACTTAAGGCCATTAATCCTCGTTGTAGGACCGAGGGACATGAGTGATAGATCTATTTGGGTGTAGCGAGCCCACACCAATGCGGACCAGGCTGGCCCATGTGGTGACTATGTCTTATTCCCGAAGACAAATTTGCTAGGTTTGAGTTTTCCTGCACCATTTCACACATACCATTGGCCTTGCAAACCATTGGTGATCTGTTTTTCCTTATTGCTACATACCAGGGACATACATACATACAAGACATACTTTAAAGGTTTATTCATACATAAATGCATGAACTCGCCCAACTTTTGTCGATGTTTTTAAATTACATGTATTTCAGGGAACTAATGGATCTGGCAGGTGTGTGCATGTGTTTCAAGCTGTGTTATAAATAAAAGATGTCATCCGAGGTCGTAGGGTTTAGGAGATGTATCTTACTCCTGGACGAGATACATGTTTCAAAACTCGGGTTTGTTTAAGTTCTTTTGTCGAGTCTTGGTGAACTCCTTAAAACATGTTATGGTTTGTAACTTAAATTTGGTGTCGATGTGTCAAACAAGTATGTTGTGGTATTTTCAAACTTAATTTTTATGGATGAATATCTTTTGGTTTTATCATATAGCATTGTTATGATTAAATGCTATGGTATTAAGAAGTCACATCAATAACCACGCTTCCGCAAAAGTCAGGGTGTGACAGCTTGGTATCAGAGCTTCGATCATAGCGAACTAGGATTCTTTCTCGAGTCTAGACTACGATCATTAGGGCTCTCACGAAAATGTTTTCACAAACATGTTTTCATTGCATACACAAAATGTCTACATCCAGGAAACAAACATTTTTACAAATAAAAGACACAAAGTACATTTCAAAGAATTCATTTATAATTCAGTCTGAGAGACTGGGGAGTTAGTCTGAGAGACTAGCTGGGTAGTCAGTCTAAGAGACTGGGGAGTTAGTCTGAGAGACTAGCTGGGGCAGTCTGAGAGACTGGGAAAGTTTAGTCTGAGAGACTAGGTGGATCTGTCTGAGAGGCTGGGTGGGATAGTCTGGGAAGACTAGGATACATACATGCTTACATTGTTACTACTTACATGCTTACTTGATGATTGTTGATATATGTGCATATGTTGTGATTGCTTTGTTACAGACACCATGTCCTCCTCTGATAGTGGAGTATCAGATACCGTAGACCCTATGGCCATAGTTTCTGATGATGAGATCATCCCAGAGGATGAGGTTTTTACATCTGACACTACGAGTGACGACGATGATGATTTCCAGCCGTTTGCTTTACCAGATTTTGGCATTGATATACCGCTAGCTGATGGTCTTCCTGGCGAGGATCTACTTCTTGTTCAGATCCTTGCTCCTTTTCCTCTTGCTGCATTTCCTCTAGAGGATCTGCCTCTTGATGCCATGTCTGACGACGACATCGATCTTTTTATTGGGGGTCCCCCCCGAGGGTGCCCAGGAAGATGGAGCTCCAGTCGATGATGCCGTTGTCGCACCACTTGTCGAGATTCCAGTCGCCGATGTCATTGCCGTTCCGCTTGTCGAGATTCCTGTCGTTGAGATTTCGTCTGACCATTCTGGTCCTGATTCATTCGAGTCTGTGTCATCTACTACTCTACACGCACTGGGATTACAGCGTTATCCCAACGATTCTGATTCTGACACAGCTATGTCTGCCGCACCTGTTCCTCCGCAGGACTTCGAGTTTGATGATGAGTTTGATCCAGTCTTTCCACACGACTTTGACCCTGAGCATGAGATTGAGTTTGTCCCCGATGATCAGCCTTTTGAGGCACCTGTCGTTCCTGACGATCAGCTCTTTGATATACCCGCTGATCTCGAGCCGATACCCGCTGATCTTGAGTTAGCTCCAGCCGACCCTGAGCCTTTGATTGCACCCGAGCCTATACCTGCTCATGATCCTCTACCGGAGCATGACCCCGTTGACATTCCAGTTGTTGCACCACTGTTACCTGACTCTCTACCTGCACCCGCATACCATGCTCCTTTTGCTGACAATGTAGATCCCCATTATGGATTCACCCGCAATGGGTGGATAGATGATGATGACCTGCCTCCTTTTGTTAGACCTGTTACTCCCCCACCTGCACCTACACATGTACCAGTTGACATTGCCCCGTTTCACCCACATGTGTCTGACATTCACCGCACAGATCTATCGGTCACGTTCCTACAGGATACCCCCCTCCCCATCCAGGGGAAGGTCCGTCGAGTCAGCATCCCAGTCACATACCACCTGTGTCAGCAGCTTTTCCTTTCATGCCACAGTTTTCACATACTGCACCTTTTGCTGCTGCACCATCGGGCGAGCCACTGATTTGGTTTCCGCCCAACACGATGCCTATTTCTGATCCATATCATCCCTTCCATTACACTGGATACACGAGAGATGATCTGCTTTTGTCCTTACAGCTCCAGCAGGAGATGTTGTGTCGCAGAGTCATGGATCTTGAGAGGATTCCGCGTCCTCCGCCTTGTACTTATCAGTTACCATTCGCGACTCCACCCGCTCCTCTCCTGCCATACCCAGATTTTGATGTCCGTTTTCTTACTATGGAGCAGCAGGTTAGCTATCTGTTGCTTATTGTTCATGCCCTCGAGGAGGAGCTAGCGCATCTGCGTAGTTTGCTTTTCGTTCCTCCACCTCCTCCTCCACCATCAGCATAGCAGTTTTTGGTTTTATGCAGGTAGCATACTTTTGGTGAGAGTGCAGCTATTGAGCCCAGATTGCACAGCCTTTTGACGACCACTTTTGACCTTTGACTTTTGATTGTTGTAGTTTGATGGATAGTTTGGACAAGGGTGATGTGACCCTGTAGTCCCTTTTGAGATATGGTACATTTGTGAAACATGTAAAACTGTAATTGTGGTAATTGATATATGAAAGCTCAATCGCAACATTCTCATTATATACGTTGTTGGATTACTTGTTTGTGTTATGACATGGGATGTTATGTGTTTACTTGCGTTGATAAATGTTATTACATACGCGTACTACATACTTATATGCATAAGACCTGACCTATACAATCTTCTTTAGAAGATGCCTCCTCGAAGAGACAACACACTGCCTACAACTGAGGCTGAGTTACAAGAACTGATTTCACAAGCAATAGCACAGCACGAGGCCCTGCGCTCGGAACCCAACAGGGGTACCTCAGAAAACAACCCACCTCATGGCTGTACCTACTAGCAGTTCCTCAACTGCAAGCCTCCGAATTTCGACGGCACTGGAGGTGCCATAGCCTTTGTGAAATGGACCAAAAATATGGATTCTGTTTTTCGAATGAGCGGATGTTCGCCAGAGCAACAAGTCCCATATGCGTCAAGATTGTTTCAAGATGGGGCCTGGTCATGGTGGAACTCTTAGATTCGAATAATGGGAAGAGCTGCTAAGAATGCTTTAACATGGGGTGAGCTGAAGGAAATGATGCGTAAGGAGTATTGTTCTCAGATGGCGATCCAGAAGCTGGAATTCGAATTCTGGAAACTAAAGATGGAAGGTCCAAATGTGACGGAGTACGTGCAAAAACTTCACGATCTGTCACGGGTTGTTTCGTACCTAGTGGAACCAGAGTTGAAAAGGATGGAGCTATTCATCTAGGGACTGGTGCCTCAGATCCTACGCTTAATAACGATATCAGCTCCGCTAACAATTATCGATGCGATCAAGTTAAATGCGGCACTCAGTAAAGAAGCGATTAGACTGGAAGAGCTTTCAAACCCTAATGAGAAGAAGGAAACTCGGGTAGAGCCATCCAGAAAGGACAAAAGGAAGCTCACTGACCTCTAGGAGGATACCCGAACGAACAAAGCCAAAAAGGGGAAGGAGTACATGGGTATCCTACCTAAGTGCGATGACTGCCTACTTCATCATGCTAATCCATGTAGGTATGGAAGAGATGATGCTTGCAACAAGGTAGGGCATGTCGAGGAGGCATGTCAGATCGGTACCAGACATAGGAATGAAGGCCAAGATGGCAGCGAAAATCGCGGAGAAAACAGTAATAAACAAGAACAGGGCCAAGGTTGCGGTAGCGTAGGACATTTCCAGAAAGTTTACTTGGGGACTAAGCCAAGGTGTGATAAGTGCAAGTTTCACCATGAAGGTCGATGCCAGAAGCCCAAGTGCGGAAGGCGCAGGAAGAGAGGACACAACAAGGATGCCTGTTGGGCGAAGAGTCCCATAAAAGGAGGAAGTGATGACAACAACCAAGGCAAAAATAATAATGATAAAATTCCAGGCTGCTACAAATATGGAAACGAGGGGCACTTTATGAAAGATTTCCCAAGGGGGATTGACCAAGACCATGAAGGGGCACCCATCATCGGAGCTCGTGAGGCATGCCAAGATCCAGATGTGGTTGCTGGTACATTCTCGATCAACCAAAATTTTGCATCTATGTTGTTTAATACCAGTGCCGACCATAGCTTCGTATCTCATGAATTTAAAAATATACCTGGTTTAGTAAAGGGGTAAGTTAGATAACCCACACTCGATAGAACAAGCTAATAGGAAGCCTCGACGTGGTAATTAGGATAGACCAGTTGTCGAGCAATCGAGCGGAGGTCTTTATCCACATCCCAATGACGAACGACGAAGCAATTGCGACCCATAAAGCAGGATACGCCTCTACACATTACCGGTGCTTGAGGGCACTGGAGTTTTCAGGCAAAGGACTCGATGCCTTCCTAGCACATATTATGGACAAGGAAGCCGCTGAGGCGAAGTTGGAAGGTATCCCTATGATAAGGGAATAGCCTGAAGTTTTCCCCGAAGACTTGTCTGAATTATTTCCTCAACAACAAGTAGAACTTCGCATTGATTTGATTCCAGACGCCGCGCCTGTAGTCAATGCACCTTAGCAAATTACACCTTTCGAAGATGCAAGGATTGGCAGTATAACTTCAGTAGTTGATAGAGAAGGAAATTAACAGACCAAGCTTCCCGTTTTGAGTAACACCAGTGCTGCTCGTCAAGTAGATGGACGATGATTTTCAAATGAGCATCAATTCCCAGGATCCTAACGAGCTAACCAACAAGAGTCGGCACCCCCTGATGAGAATTAACGAGTTACTTACTTAACAAACTATGAGGATCAAACTACTATTTTAAGATTGATCGATGATTGAGTGCCATTATATGTGAGTTCAGGAAGAAAGTATACCGGGGAATTGTGGGACAATAACTTGTTTTAAACCTACACAAAAGAATTGTGATTCCTGCGCAACGCACAAAACAGTTTTACACAGAATGCGAGACTTTGAGAATCTAGAAAACGTGTGCTTAATCCTTTGGGAACCCAGGCCAAAACTCGTAAAGGTTGTCACTTAGGAACCACACCTATGAACTCAAGAAAACCCCATTATCCTGACAAATATGCTATTTTAGTTAACCAAACAGAATGTACTCAAATTTCTTTCTTTAAAATCTTCACTTTTGCTTCTACCAAGTAGATGTTTGCACCTCTACTCCCCTTAATGGTAGTTGCATCACGTTAATTTTCTTCGCTGAGAGCGAACACACATTTGTTTCGATACTTGGTCATTTCTTCATTTTAGCAAATACTCATTGTTTCATCACTTGGACACTTATATGTTACGCATGCACCATTTGCTACACATGCGGTTCCCTTTCGAAGAAAACGCTTCGTTAAAGTTCAAATGTTATTTTGCTAAAGCTAACTATGGGTCAATGATTCGAATAACCTACATTCTTGTAATTGATGGCTCCTTTGTTATCAAGTCAATACACTCTCTTGAAACTTCTTTTCTTTCAAGTCACATTCATGGTTTATTTTTGTAACCATGCTGAAATTCCCTTGTTGATACATATGTTTATTGTCAGGCTACGCCGAAACCAAGTTCAATTGCTTGAACTTATCCATTTCGCATATTCAATTTAAAACGTCATATGATGTATTGGGAGCATCATATTCAAATATTTTTGCAAATTTTCTTTTGTTTCGAACCGTAGTAGACTTGCTTGGTCTACGACCCTACTAAATCGTTTGTTGATTTCGATACCTTACGGTGATACTTTCACAAAATGAAGCTTGTGCTAATTTGGTTTCGCACCTCACACACGGATTTAATTGCCTATTTATTCGTTCTAAATCCGTTTTGTTTATCACAATTAAAGTGGTCTCAACATAGTTGTGTGTTAAGACAATGGTACCTAGATTCATTTCATATCACCATGTACCTCCTAACGATTCTTTTGTTATAAATTGAATACCTTGCACTGTTTATTGCTTTCCATCTTCAATCAGAAACAGTAGTTTTTTGATGTTCCATAATCGATTGAAAACTGCATGACATTGTGTAAATCAAATCTTCAGGTTGTTTTAGTACACTTTCATTTGTTTACAAACACGGTGAACTTGTTCGGTCACCGCTATTATCGAAATATGTCAATTACAACACCTTGTGGTGTTATTACAAATTTGTAGCTTGTGCTAATCATGGTCGACTGTCTCACACCAAACTACACATACCTTTGTTTGACTTGTCATTTAGACATTCCGAATGCAACTACGAACTAAGAAAATAATACACCAGATTCGCTTGTATTCCATTCGGTGTATTTTCGCAATTCAAGAATGTCAACACACTATTTTATCCACGTATTTGTTCGAAAATTGACAGATCATTTTCATGTTACTATCACATTCGAGTTGTCGATTTTGAGTTCATGTAGCGGATGCTATGGTTTGTGAAAAACTCGTTGGCATATTGTGACCAGTTGTTTGAAAATCCATTAGTCGAAACTCCTTTGTTACACCCCTGTTAAATGAGTTACACTAGGATATACCTTTATACATCTCATGTCTTTTGACATCAAATGCTAGAACGCATACCTTTTAACCATTGGGCTCTTATTGTTGAAGTATATCCCTGGAATCCACCTGGTGAGGACAAGATTAGAGTCGGTTTTGTAGTTATCTACCCCCTTATTGTTCATATTCATACACGTGTAATGAAACCCTAAGGAGTTAAGGTAGTATAAATTTTGAGGACGAAATTTTCTTAACAGGGGGAGAATGTGACAACCGTAAAAAATACAGGTATCCGTACAATTAATTAATATTGATTAGTGCTTAATGACTGTGCTGAATTATACTTGACTGCTTTCTGATTACTGTATTATACTTACATGTGCATCACATATTACATAATGTCACCTCATTATCATATGCAAACTTTATTGACATACATGATGCACAAAGCACAGTTAGCACAGTTAGCGGATAACTCAGGAATATGCTGACGACGTTCAGTACATAGACAGACAGTGTTTTGAGACCCTGTATGAGCCAGAGACTAAGTTTCACACTAGTATAGTGTGTAGGGAAGCAAGGACCATAAAACTGCTTCACTAGGTGATAGTTTAAGTGCCGGAAAGTGCCTAAAACCCACATAAAGTGCAGAATTCTGCACATTTCAGCAAAATTCAGCAAAATTCAGCAATTTAACAAGCTAGCAACATGCAAAAGTATGGCAAAATGGTCCTGAATGCTTTCCTAAGTGTCGGGAATTAAAAGTGTCACAAAAGGGTACTTAAAGATCACTAAACGGAATAGTTTGACACTTTAACGAACCAGTATCTAACCGAACAACCAGACATTACCCGAAACACCAAAATTATACTAGAAGCATTGTTTTAATGTTTCTGAGCTAGTTATGATCCCCGAACACCCTAACACACTACATAACATATCATACACATAAACACTAATCTATGCACTTGAAATCTAACTTAATTATCTAACTTATGATTTAAACTTACACAAGACCCCCCCCCCATCATATTTACGGTCACCAAGGGAGTGGCCCCACCCCAAATCTTCTCTTGATCTCTTAAATCTCACTTGATCTCTGAAAGATTGATTAAGGATTTGATGTATACTTAGGGAACATAAAACCCAATGGACAAAACTCTAAAATGGTTATAAGAACACATGATCTCACTTCATCTTCATCACACCACCTCCTCCTCCCTTGCTTTCCCCCTCTCGGCCGTGAACCCCCACCTCCTCCTCCCTTTGTTTTAGCACTTGGTAAGTGTAGATTGATTGTTGATTGTTTATGATGATTTTTGAAAAGAAAATGATATGCTTTAATAGCATGGACACCTCCATTTTTAGAGGAAACTATGGCGAAATTTTCTAAAAATACAAACACTTAGAAAAATGTTTTCTAAATAAGTATTTACAAGTAGGTTTTAATTATGGTTTTCAATATAAACTTTGCCATAGATTTTGTTACAAAAATACAAGTATTGGAGGTTGGTTTTTACAAATAAAAATGGGTGAATATATATTTAGAAAATATATATATATATATGTATATAAGACACTTGTGTGAATAGTTGTATACGTTGTGAAATAGTTATATTATTTTAGGGTAAAAGAATATAACTTAACAAAATACCAAGAATTTACAATCCAAAATAATACCAAAAATCACAAGGAATAAATATATAAGTTACACACTTAATATTATGAAATCAAACGCAAGAACGTAACTTACAAAATATTCCAGAAAATACCCATTACAAATATATTTTTGGTAAATATTATTTTGGATACGAGAAATGAAAATATGATTTTTGTAAATATTACAAAGTTGTATCATATTTTTTTTACAAGGAGAAAATATATTATTTTTGGAAGTAAAAATATATTTTCTTAGTATATTTAGAAGATATATGATTTTTTGGGAAAAATACATATTTTCTTGAAATACATTATTTTTGGACAAAATAAGTTTATATATATTTTCTAAGATAAGACTTGAAAATATATTGTTTTGGAGCTACAAATACAAATATACTTGTATGAGATACCCCAATCCTTGGGAAGGAAATACGAAAATAAATACTTGAGAAGTATTAATACAGAAATATTGCTTAAACAATTATTCCAAAACTAAATATAATTTAAAGTTAAAATGATTATTATTTTAACAAGTAATTATAACTCGGAATAATATTGGGAACATAAGAAACGTAACTCAAAAACGTTAAACTCTAAGCCAAGGCACGGCCCGTTCGTCTAATAGACAGTAGTACATTGTAGGTAGTCGTGTTTGCTGAAGAGATTTGGGTTACAATTCTGAAGACGCAACACTGTGAGTTCATGTCCCACTTTTCTTTTAACTGTTTTCAGTTTATAACTTCGGGGGTGAAATACATGTTACAATTGTTTACAAACGTTTTATACATGGTATGATTAGCTTAAGGAGGGTTACTGCTTGATCATGTGAGTGGTGGGTATAACACTTAAGGCCATTAATCCTCGTCGTAGGACCGAGGGTCATGAGGGATAAATCTATTTGGGTGTAGCGAGCCCACACCAATGCGGACCAGGGTGGCCCATGTGGTGACTATGTCTTATTCCCGGAGACAAATTTGTTAGGTTTGAGTTTTCCTGCACCATTTCACACATACCATTGGCCTTGCAAACCATTGGTGATCTATTTTTCCTTATTGCTACATACCAGGGACATACATACATACAAGACATACTTTAAAGGTTTATTCATACATAAACGCATGAACTCGCTCAACTTTTGTTGATGTTTTTAAATTATATGTATTTCAGGGAACTAATGGATTTGGCAGGTGTGTGCATGTGTTTCAAGTTGCGTTATAAATAAAAGATGTCATCCGAGGTCGTAGGGTTTAGGAGATGTATCTTACTCCTGGACGAGATACATGTTTCTAAACTCGGGTTTGTTTAAGGTCTTTTGTCGAGTCTTGGTGAACTCCTTAAAACATGTTATGGTTTGTAACTTAAATTTGGTGTCGATGTGTCAAACAAGTATGTTGTGGTATTTTCAAACTTAATTTTTATGGATGAATATCTTTGGGTTTTATCATATAGCATTGTTATGATTGAATGATATGGTATTAAGAAGTCACACCAATAACCACGCTTCCGCAAAAGTCAGGGTGTGACATATGTAGTAGTGTACATGTAGGAATTTAAAATACACAAAATACTCCCAAGGAGTATAAACACCAAATACACTTAAAAATACACAAGGAAATATTTATAAATAATATACACATAATTACCCATACATGGGTGCTTGGACAAAAATAGCAAAATATATATTTATATATATTTTCCTTATTAAAATTATGGACTTTGGACACTTGGACAAATATATATAAGAGAGAAAATGTATATAAACACTACAATTAATGAAAATTATACAAAAATCGGATAAGTGATAATATATATATATATATATATATATTGTTAGGGATAGAATTTTATAGCTTATGGATCACGGATCCTCAAATGTAGCTTGGATCACGGATCCTCAGTTTAGTTTGAATTAAGGATCCTCAGAGGGTGCTGCAAGAATAAGGATCCAGGATCCTCATTATTATCCTAAACTAACAATTGTTTCCATCACCTTTTGGCTTGTTTTGCAGGAATGTTTCGAAGAGAACTTGTTCCATCCGAGATTATAGGGGAATATGCTCTTTATTTTCAACATGTGCACAAGCTGAGGACCGTTGGTGGTGATCGTGGGTGAATGGCTAATTTTTCGGATAGTTAGTTAGGATATTTTTAGCTAGGTTAATAGGGGTATTGAACTAAATTTAGAAACCACTTTTTGGCACTCCGGTGAACACACATCATTTCTGTTGCTATCTCTCGGACACACATCCACTAGAATTCATTGTATCAAGCTCAATACTTCCAAAGTTGTACACTTGTTTATTTAATATACTTGATAGTGATAGTTTTCACTATCCGAGATTTTTTATGCCCGAGATCAACCATTGATCAAGGGTTTTTTCCTCGTATAAATCCTTGTGTTCATCACTCATTTCATATATTTGTTATTCATACATTTGTCCAAATAACCAAGCATCTAACCTCACAAAAATCAGATTTGGTTACATTATCCTTGTGTGATTTTTGACCAAAACAGTTTGGCACCCACCGTGGGGCTATTGGTACTTCAATTCTGAAAATTTCATTCATTTATGTTCATTACCTTCAACTACATGGCTTCTCATGCGAAGAACACTTCAAGCTCCATGCCGACGATCACTTCTTCACAGGGCATTCCACCTTTGCCTCCTGTCACTTCTGGATCCCAGAAGAATGCTGAGAATGCTGCGAAGAAACCAACACCTGTTTTCACAAAAGCAACTACTGCTGTTTCTACTGGTCCTACTAACAATGATCTTTATTCTTTGATTTTCCAGATGAAGGATTACATGCAACAACAGGACAAAACTAATGAAAGGATCCTTCGGGAGATTGATGAAACCAAGAAATTGAAGTGATCAACGGAGGATCACTTTCCATTGATGCCTAGATCACTGAATTTCGATACTCCAGTCATAACTACCCAACATTCCAAAGCATCAGGCCTCCAATACCAGGGTGGATCATCGAGTATACACTACGGATCATCGGCAATGACACAGGCTCAAGGATCCTACTTCCAGCCTTCAGGATCATCTCTTCAGCCTCAAGGATCCTCTTTCCAGCATCAAGGATTCTTCTCTAGTTTGGGAGGATACATGGGGACGCAGTCGGTTCAAGGATCCTATTCTCAGTATCAAGGATCCTCATCTCAGGCTCAAGGATCCTCATCTCAAGTTCAAGGATCATCATTTAAGGTTCATGGATCCATAGAGTATCCTTCAAGACCTTTAGCTCTGATGCATACCGGATCCAACATCTTTCATGATCAAGGATCCTTAAGGAGTGTACAACCCAGAAGCTCAGAGATTCAGTTGGGAGACTTCATACCTATGCAAACTATTGCTTCATCTGGACCCTCACTCATGCCAGAATCACATCAATATGGATCAAATCACGAATCCCAACCCCGAATCCATCTGGAGGTAACACTTTAAATACTTCTTATAATGCTAACCATGGCTTTGTGCAGGAGACAGGAATCAACCAAGCTATGGCTAGGGAGTTACAAAAACTCAAGGATATGATATCCAGTGTCTCAGGAGTGGTTAAACCCATTCCTGAGATTCCAGATGGGAGTCACAGGATATCTCATTTTGCACCACCCATTTGTGATGCGGAGATACCAAAGAGGTTCTAAACACCAAACATGAAGCTCTACGATGGCACAACTGATCCAGAAGAGCATGTAGCTCAATACAGGGAGAGAATGGAAATCAATCCCAATCCTGAACGGTTGAAATAAGCATGTCTATGCAAGGGTTTCGGATCCACACTGACAGGATCAACTCTTAAATGGCTGCTAAGTCTTCCCCCTTACTCTATTACTTCATTTGCTAATCTAGTTAATTTGTTTAATAGCCAATTTTCATGTAGTAGGAGATTTGAACGATTAACTAGTGATCTATATAGGGTAACACAAGGTCAAAATGAATCACTTAGAGATTACATAACCAAATTCAGTAGAGAATCCTTAGAAATTCCTAATTTGGATATTGCTACAGCTGTAGAAGTTTTCAAAATGGGTTTACTTAAGGATTCACAATTCTATGATGATCTTGTCATGACCCCTTGCAGGAATCTTGATGAAGTAAGAACCAGGGCCCTTAGATTCATCCATTTAGAAGATGATAAAATGATCCAAGGTGGTTAGCCAATGTGGTTGTTGTTCAAAAGAAAAATGGAAAGTGGAGGGTATGTGTCGATTTCACTGATTTAAACAAGGCATGTCCCAAGGATCCTTTCCCATTACCCCACATTGAATCCATGGTGGATGCTACATTGGGTCATGAATTGTTAACTTTTATGGATGCTTCATCTGGATTTCAACAAATTCAAATGGAACCATCTGATCAAGAGGATACAACCTTTATGACCCCTACTGGTATCTATTGTTATATTGCTATGCCATTTGGACTAAGAAATGCAGGTGCTACATACCAAAGGCTAGTTAATATGATGTTTAAAGAACAAATTGGACACACAATGGAAGTTTATATTGATGACATGGTGGTTAAGTCCAAGAGAGCTGAGGATCACCTTAGAGATTTGGAGGAAGCATTTGATATCCTTGATAAATTCAACATGAAATTGAATCCTTCCAAGTGCCACTTTGGTGTAAAAGTTGGCAAGTTCCTAGGTTATATGGTGACAAAAAGAGGGATAGAGGCAAGTCCAGAGCAAATTAAGGCGATTGTGAACATCAAGTCTCCTACTAATGCCATGGATGTCCAAAGATTAACAGGAAGGATCACAGCCTTGAACAAGTTCATCTCAAAGTCATCAGAGAAATGCAAGGAATTCTATGACATTCTGAGAAAGAACAAGAAATTTGAGTGGACTGAAAAGCATGAGAATGCACTCAAGGCCCTTAAGGATTACCTATCCTCAGCTCCAGCTTTAATGAAACCAGAAAAAGGGGATATATTATCCTTATACTTAGCAGTTTCTTCTAAGGCAGTAAGTGCAGTCCTTGTTAAGGATCATGAAGGTACTCAACATCATGTATACTATGTAAGTAAAAGTTTGCTTGATGCTGAATCCAGGTACTCTCGTTTAGAAAAACTTATTCTTGCTTTAATTATGGCATCCACTAAATTACGCCATTATTTTGAAACACATCCTATTATTGTTAAGCCTAACTTTCCTATCAAGAATGTCCTCAGGAAACCTGAAATGTCAGGAAGGATGGCAAAATGGGCAGTAAAGCTTAGTGCATATGATATCAGATATGAACCAAGAACTGCCATTAAATCCCAAGCCCTAGCTGACTTTGTGGCTGATTTTAGTAGTGATCTACAAAGGGAAGCTGAATTGGAAGTTCAACAACTTGAAGAGACTAAGGATCCTTGGATACTCTTCACAGATGGGGCTTCAAATGTCAAAGGAACTGGACTAGGAATACTACTAAAATCGCCACAGGGGGATATAATACCCCACTCAATTGCTTGTGAGTTTCAAACTACTAATAATGAAGCTGAATATGAAGCCTTAATAGCTGGTTTGAAAATTGCCAAACATATGAGGATCAGGTATGTCACACCCCAACCGATGGCAGAAACATCAGGGCATGGCACTGAGCAAAACAGATTATCCATGAGTATCCATAACAACTATTAATTACCAGATATTAAAACGTCATGTCCCATACCACAACATATCTAAGTAAAACAGTTATTACAAATAATTGTCTAAAAAACAACTACTGTCTCGACCACTCAGATTTAAGCGTGACATAACTAGACCCCTAACTTGATTCCATGAAAAGCAAGCAAGCATCCTAAGCACCTGTCACATACGTTAAAATAGAGGTCAATACACATAGTGTAAAGGTGAGCATACAAGTTTAATAGTAATAGTAGAGTTTGAAATCGTTTACGCATAACCAGCATGTAACATGTATAATGTGAAGCTAGTAGGGTATCGACAACGAAATATGCACAGACTAGACTGCGAGTTGTAGAATGCGCAACACATATCACCACCGTGACATGTGAGAGGTAACCTTAACAACCCCCGTCCATGACAGGTGCTGAGTCCAAACAAATAGTACTATCGTTGCTAAGGCGTAAGGCAACAATCACTGTGTTAACATAACATACAAGCATTCATCGAGTAACTCATATCATGCAATAACAGTCAGCGTATAAATAGTGTTTGCGTTGTGTGATTGATGTGATTTAGAATAAGTAACGTATGTAACACCCAAAAGTGCATAAAGCAAAAAGGGATCGAGTATACTCACAACGATGGAAATAGATTGAAGGGAGCGTGATGTGTGCGAGTGTGTATATGTTTTAATGTATATTTTAAGCCCTTTTTACACGTTAGTCAAGTTTTAAATTTATAAAACACGATATTTTACTAACACCAAACACACATATGGGCAAGTGCACCCATCGTGAGCGTAGTATAGTGTTGGCAAGATACCGAGGTCGTCCAAGGACACAAGAGCTTTTAATACCGGTTTATCCTCAACGTCTAATCAAATCAAAAAGTTAGAAAAATGTTTTTAAACTAGAAAAAATAAAAACTAACTAAAATGTTGAAAAATAAAATAAAAGTAAAAACAGATAGACAAGATGAATCACTTGGCTCTGACTCGTGTTTAGTGTAACCTTTGATTATTTTCGCACTTTTGCACTTTTTAAGAGATTATCTTAGTTATTGTAGTAGGCCCCTCTTTTGAAGGTGACATTACCCTCAACCCAGTAGTTTGAGTCAGCAAGGATACAATCCTAAAGGGTCGGATTATTGAAAGATAATTAATTAAGTTATTAATGCATATTGTGGTAGGCCCCTCTTTTGAAGGTGACGTTACCCTCGACTAAGTAGTCTGAGTCAGCAGGGATACAGTCCTAAGTAGCCGGGTTAAAGTATTAATAGTAGCTTACATATGAGGGGATCAAAGAGTTTGGACCCCCGCCATCCAATACCCGTGGGTATTGAAGGAGGTCCTACTAAATTTGACCTAGGTCCTTGCAGGATCTATACACTGAACAAGGCAAGACTCTTACCAAACCGTTCCCTTAACCCCCGACCAGGTAGCCAACATATCTCCATATAGACCGTGGAGATATGAATGGTGAAAATCTTTTATTTTATATAGACAGTAAAATAATGCCAAGACATCACGGACAAACGACAAGGAAGAATCACTTTCAACATAAGAAGCTAGTTATTAAAGTCATTAATACATAACCAAATAAAAAGTGCGAAAAGATTAAAAATAAAAAGTATTAAACTATACACTTATCTTCACCAAGTGATGTAAGAGACTTAGGCAAACATGGCCTTTGATTGTCAAGAACTCTTACGATCAATCTTGGATCCCGAGACGACTCACACACTCTATGATGGACGATGGATGATGGTGGTGGATGATGGTGTTGTGATGGTGGTGGGTGATGGGTGAAGTGTGAGAGAGGTGGTGTGCCAAGGGATGGTTTGGAAATGAGGCAAGCACCCCTATTTATAGCCTGTACAGAAGCCTGGACATGGCCCCGTGTCCGCTGGACACGGCCCCGTGTCCACCCTTCTTCTCTTTCTTCATTAATTACAGTTTGTCTGCATTAGTTGACCACACCCCCGTGTCCGCTGGGCACGGCCCCGTGTGCAGAAGCGTATCTGTACTATCAAGATTTGCTTGGATTCTGTGAATCTTAGCGTTGACCACGGCCCCGTGTTGAGCTGGGCACGCCCCCGTGTCGGGAATAGAAGCTTCTACAACTTTGTCTTTTCTGCAGACACCTGAACACGCCCCCGTGTTCGCTGGGCATGGGGCCGTGTCCGCTGGGGATGCCCCGTGTCCGCTGGGCATGCCCCGTGTTGAGCTGGGTACAGCCCCATGCTCAGCTTTCTTCTTGTTTTTTTTTGCTTTGGGAGATATTGTCGAGGGGTCGGGCATGCCACGTTTCTTCCCTTTTCTTGTATTATTGTTAGATTTAGCTGCATTTTTGCTTCTTTTGTTTATTTAAGCTCTTTTAATCCTGAAAATACAAAAGGAAGACAAAAACACACTTTTTCCAACATTAGTACTAAAAAAGGGTTAGTTTTATGCCACATTTGATGTAATTTATATGTTGCATTTTGCGCACATCAGAGCGCTAGAGTGATTAGCTTGAACAGTTAACGATAGCATAAGCGAAGAGCGGTGCGTAAAATGGTGAAAAGTGACCAAGTGTCGAATGGTAATCTGATCGGATGGCCAGTCGATCGGATGTCAATCCGTTCGGATGGTCATCCGATCGGATGGCCATTCGATTGGGTTGACATTCGTTTTGATAAGGATGTGTTTGTGTATGATGACTTTGAAGTTTTCGTTGTAGCATTTTGAAAATAGAGAAGTATCTCTACTTTTCAGTTCGTCAATCGAACGGTCGTTCGATCGGATAGCGATCCGTTTGGCAGGACACTTAGTGAGAACAAGTTCACAGCAGGATTGTCACTCGATCGGATGGCAATCCGATCAGATAGCAATCCGTTGGAAACTATTGTTCTTTGAAAAATTGAAAATGTTTAAGTGTTGAAAGTTCAAGAGCAATCCGATCGGATTGCGGTTCGATCGGATGGCAATCCGATAGAACTGACTGAACATTGAATGTGTTGATAATTGTTAAGTGTTAACATCCTCAAGTGCAATCCTTTCGGATTGCAGTCCTATCGGATGGTGGTCCGATCAGATGGCGGTCCGATCGGATGGCGGTCCGATCAGATGGCGGTCTGATCGGACGGAAATCCGTCCCAACGAATCCAATCATTTTGAACTTGATTATTTTGAAAGTTTGCGGTTTGTTCGAGACGGTTTGACAATGTACTAAACAACAGAACCTCGCCACGTCCCATGTCGTCCGATCGAACAGGAATCACCCTGACCCGATCAGTTTACTGGTTCATGACGGTTGTTCTTGTTTAACCCGAAATTGGTTGTCTCTTTGATAAAACCAGATCTTGAACCAACTCGTCACTAAGAAAGAGTAGAAGATCAGAACGAGCTCCGATTCTATCGGTTTTGAGTGCATTGAGTGTAAAAGAGTTGAAAGAAAGTTGGAAAACTATCTTTCAATCTTTTTAACCATGAATATGTGTAGATCTATGCAAAAACATTGTTTAACCTTGTGGAAATCCTTCAGATCTGAGTTGTTCTTGGTGGAATGAGGCCAAAACTTGAAGTTCATAAGAACTCCATGATGATATCACCCTAGAACACCTCAAATCCACTGATTTCATGGTTAAAAGTTAAGATTGAAAGGTGAAAAAGATGAAGGAGTGCGTGTAGATCATAAAAGTACAAGATTTGAGTTGAAAACTTATAAGAATCGCGAGAAATCGAGAGAAAAGAGAGCTTGAGTGCGGTTGGTCGAATGGAGGAGCTGTCACATCACAATGATGTGACAGGAGGGTATTTATAGGTTTCCAAAAGAGGAAAGTGTGTGAGTGTCGGATTGGTCACCGATCGGATGGCAATCCGATCGGATGGCCACTCGATCGGTTAGCCACTCGATCCAGGTATCCGGCGTGTTGAGTTTTGTTGTTTCGTTTCGCGTGTTGAGCGTTGCGATGCGATCCGAGTGAGCGATGCAGTGTTATTACCCATTAGTTACTCAAATAACCTAACTACTATATCTAACATACAATCACTATAAATACTTGCGTTTAGCGTTTGCGATTAGATTGAGATTGCGATAGAATTGCGATTGCGATTAAACACCTCAACATAAACATAACATGCACAAGTAACACATATTGGCACACACACACATAAGGCAATATCCCAAACACATAATTCGAGTTGCGATGCGATAACGATGTGATCAGCGGTAAACATGCGATTAAGCTTCGATTATTAATAGATACTCCACATAATACAACTAAAATAAACAAAATATAATTTGATTACAAGTCAAAAGTACGGTTTGATGGTCAAGTAAGGAGTGACAGATCGCAATTAGCAATCTTTTCTTCCTTTGACTTTGACTTGTACTTTGACTTTTCAAAAAGCGGGTTGTTACAGCCTCCCCTACTTTAGGAAATTTCATCCCGAAATTTAAGAAGTAGGCATAACAAACGGTTGTGGGTACTTCGCCTTCATGTCACTTTCGAGTTCCCAGGTAAACTCAGCACCGCGTTTGCCTTCCCAGCGAACCTTCACAATGGGAATGCGTGAGCGTCTGAGTACCTTGGTTTCTCGTCCCATGATCTCGACAGGCTTTTCCACGAAGTGTAACGTTTCGTGCACTTGTAAATCTTCGAGAGGGACATGTAATTCCTGGTTGGCCAAGCAATTTCTGAGGTTCGAAACGTGGAAAGTCGGGTGAACCTTACTAAGTTCCTCCGGTAGTTCGAGTCTGTAGGCCACTTTTCCAATCCTTTCCAGAATTTTAAAGGGTCTAACATATCGAGGCGCGAGCTTTCCTTTCTTGCCGAATATGATCACTCCCTTCCAAGGGGCAACCTTTAGGAGTACGTGATCGCCAACGTCAAATTCAAGGGGCTTGCGGCGTCTATCGGCGTAACTTTTCTGTCGGCTCCGAGCTTTCAATAGATTGTCTTGAATTTGGAGGATTTTGTAAGTCGTTTCTTGAAACAGCTCAGGACCGGTAATTTGCGCATCTCCGATCTCGTGCCATACAATAGGCGATCGACATCTCCTTCCGTATAATGCCTCAAATGGTGCCATTTGTATGCTAGAATGATAACTGTTATTGTACGAGAATTTAACCAAAGGTAAGTGCGCGTCCCAATTACCACCGAAATCTATGACACACGAGCAGAGCATGTCTTCAAGGGTGCGGATCGTTCTTTCAGCCTGACCGTCAGTTTGGGGATGGAAAGCGGTACTTAGATTAAGAGTAGTACCGAGAGCAGATTGAAACGTTTGCCAAAGACGCGAGGTAAACCGACCATCGCGGTTAGAGATGATGTCACGAGGTGTCCCGTGTCGACAAATGGTCTCATCGGTGTAGATTCGGGCTATTTTTTCTACCTTAAAGTCTTCTCGTACCGGCATGAAGTGAGCTGATTTAGTCAAATGGTCGACTACAACCCAGATGCTGTCATGACCTGATTGAGTACGTGGGAGTTTCGTTATAAAATCCATAGCTATACTCTCCCATTTCCAGATCGGGATCTCGGGTTGTACGAGTAAGCCAGAGGGGCGTTGATGCTCAGCCTTGACTTTGGAACAAGTCAGGCATTTCGAGACTTAGATAGCGATATCCTTCTTCATGCTCGGCCACCAGTACTTGTAGCGCATGTCCTGGTACATCTTGTCAGCACCGGGATGAATAGAATACCAAGATTTGTGGGCTTCGTCCATCAGAAGTTGTCGCAAATTCGTATGCTTAGGAATCCAGATTCGGTCCAAATAATGAAAGATACCATTCGATTTATTCTCGAGTTGGGCGCCATCGTTTAGGATCCTTTCTTTCTTCAAAGTTCGTTCGGTAAAGCAAGCATGCTGAGTGTCACGGATGAGAGCTTCGAGATTAAACTGGGCTTGGGAATTACGAATGCTATGCAAATAGCTTCGTTGACTGAGAGCATCGGCAACGACATTTGCTTTGCCTGGATGGTAACGAATCTCACAGTCATAATCGTTGAGGAGTTCTACCCACCGGCGTTGACGCATATTCAGTTCCTTTTGATTAAATATGTGTTGTAGGCTCCTATGATTGGTGAAGATCGTACACTTGGTACCGTAAAGGTAGTGTCGCCAAATCTTTAACGCAAAAACAACTGCGCCAAGCTCGAGGTCGTGTGTGGTGTAGTTCTTCTCGTGGATCTTGAGCTGTCGAGAAGCGTACGCAATAACCTTATCTCGTTGCATGAGAACGCAACCAAGACCAAGGTTCGAGGCATCGCAGTTACTACGAAATCATCGTTTCCATCGGGTAGTGAGATCATGGGAGGATTGCAAAGCATAGCTTTGAGAGTTTGAAAGGCCTCCTCCTGTTTAGTTCCCTAAACAAAAGGTTTATCCTTATGCGTAAGAGAGGTAAGCGGCACAACGATTTTAAAGAAACCCTCGATGAATCGACGGTAGTAGCCTGCTAGTCCTTATGGAGATAGTGGAGGATTCTGCAATTATACCTAGTGATGATGCACAATCAAGTTCAGGATCCTAGATCCTCCCAATCATGAGATATATACAACATGGAGAGATCCCTAATGGAGAGAATCCTAGAGCTTTCAAAGTCAAGGTATCTCAATTTACAATACTAAATAACATATTATATAAATGATCTATTGCAGGTCCATATCTAAGGTGTGTCGAGGATCCAGAAATTCAAGAAGTTCTCAAGGATTTTCATGAAGGAGATTGTGGAAATCATACTGGGGGCAGAGCATTATTCTCAAGGATCCTTAGAACAGGATACTATTGGCCCACCATGAAGAGGGATGCTATGGATTATGTGAAGAAATGTGATGCTTGCCAAAGACCAGTGTTGTAAAAGTCGCTAGGCGGTCCCTAGTCGGCCGACTGGGGAGTTGGGAGTAATCGGAGTACTCGGGGAGTACGCGGACATGGTAAATATAAAGAAAATTAATTGTTATATATTATTTATGTGTAAAATAAGCATAATTCATGTCAACTGAGTATAATTTAAAATGAAACATGTTTAAAGTTCAAATATTTTGAATACAAGTCCGCTAGTCTGAGTACAAGGCCGAGTAGTCCGAGTAGGCCGATTTTGACCGAGTTTGACCGATTAAAAGTCAACAAACCACGTTGACCGCCTAGACCGACTAGGCCGACTAGGCCGACTAGGCACCGAGTACTCCCGAGTAATCCCGAGGCCGACTAATTGAGACCGCCTAGGAGGAAGTCGCCTCAGAGGGGGTCCGAGGACCGAGTACTCACTGAGTACTCGGCCGAGTAATCCGACTTTTACAACACTGCCAAAGACATAGAAATATCCTTTATCAACCAGCGGAGCTCCTGCATCCTATATCCTCTTCCTGGCCATTCATGAGATAGGGAATGGATATAGTTGGCAAACTTCCCAAAGCACCAGGAGGAAAAGTGTTTATGCTTGCTATGACTAACTACTTTTCCAAATGGATAGAAGCTAAAGCCTTTGCACAAGTCAGAGAAAAGGAAGTGATATCCTTTATTAAAAGAAACATTATTACTAGATTTGGTATTCCTTCTGAAATTTTTCGTGATAATGGATCCCAATTTATTGGGAGTAGAACTACTAACTTTTGTGACAGTTAGGGGATTAAGATGATCACATCAACACCAGTCCACCTACAAGCTAACGGTCAAGAAGAATCATCTAACAAGATTATTATCAACAACTTAAAAAAGAAGCTTGGATCCAAGAAAGGAAAACGGGCAGAAGAGCTACCATATGTATTATGGGCTGATAGAATAACTCCCAAGAATGCTACTGGTCAAACTCCATTTACTTTAGTATTTGGAGCTGAATCTGTGATCCCTACAGAGATGGTAGTCCCTACTGCAAGAACAAGCATCCATGATCTTGAAGGAAATGCTAAAAACTTGGTTCAAGATTTGGATACAATAGAAGAACTCAGGGATTTGGCAAGGATAAGACTAGCTAGCTATAACAACCCTCCTAAATATTTTCGACGCCCTAATATATTTTAAAATATCCCTATACGTCCTAAAACACACCCCATATATGAAAACGGGCCCCTAAATACCTTATCTTATTAAATTAAATTAAAAATCGAAATTTTAATATATGTGGTGGGCCGCGAAGACCTAAGCCTGGTCTTACGCGGGCAGCGACCAAGTGGACATGAGGCGCAGCCCTGAGCTGCCACATGGCAGCCACACGTCGAACCTACACCGATGACTGGGCCAGGCTAGGGCCTACCCAGTCTATGTCACGGGCCGCGAAGGCCATGCCTTCTTTCTACGCGGACCGCGAGGGACTGCGAATCAGCTCCTATAAATTGGGAGCATCGGCCTTCATTTCCAGTCGCTCACTTCTTTCTTTCTCTCTCGAATTTCTATATAGTCAAAGTGCTTTTCGGGCATAATACCCCCTAAATAACGAAGTTCTGCCCCGTTGTAAGTATCATAACCCCGGTTACGTATTAGATACGCTGCCCGATTCATCTAGGGTTCCGTAACGGCTGTCGTGGTTCTGCCCGACGTAGTCGTTGGAATGCCGTCTCGGGGAGGGTATTACTAATGTAAATATTGGGTTATTATACTAACGCGTGTGAATTTGTGTTTTTAATAGATAATCACCAGGAAACCCTAAAGGAAAACCTAAGACAGCAATGTGAGTAATCTCCTTTTTGCAAATTGTTTTTACAAAACCTCACATAATTAATACTATATTAAACAGTGATTGAGTATTTGTATTCTACAATTATCGTCGGTATGTTGGGGTTTTGTATACAAAATTTGTTACTATCTTGCGAGGAGTAACATGACCACAAGTCGGGTTGACAGTACCGTGGGTGGTAATTAAGTAGATGGAAACAAATGTAATTGCGCGACCGCCCTTAATACTGTACAATAGTTTTACTTAACTTGCTTAAACTGAGATTCACTCACCAGTATTTCCCACTGACAAAATGTTTTTAAACGCATTTCAAGTAACAAAATGTGAAAGCCAAATAGAAGCCAGCTGGACAGCACTGAAGGCTTAGAAAAGTGGCAATAAAGTTACCTAAAACAAAGAGATGTTTTATTTAAATAAAATAGGGTTTATCCCTATAAAAATGTGTGTACTTGAAACTTGGGATTTTCCCATGTGTTTAATATATTAAAAGCGTGGTATTTTACTCTGATAAAATATTTCCTAACTACGGTCCTGATGAAATTTCCGCTGCCAAAATGATAAACACCTGGATACCACCGAAACTGGCTGCGGCCTCCCGTTCCCGGGTTGTTAGGGGAAGGGGGTTGCGACAGAAGGTGGTATCAGAGCTAAGCCACTGATTCAGCCACATAAGTGTTCTGCTGACACCAAGATATTGTTCAAATCATTAGGAAATTAATTACGAAAATACATGCATATCTGTATTTTATTGTTATGTGTTATTTGACTATTTGTTAGTTTACAGTATGAGCGATCAAGGACCCTCCGACGCTTATCGTCAGTTGTCCGGCTCACCTAGGAGCGAAGGCACCTCTTCACAGCCTGCCCTCTCAGGGTATTTAGCTGACAATGAAGACGGGATATCCGTGTTTAAGGCTCATGTCACACCCCGACCACGTGGAACATACAAAACGTGGCGGAAACGTCGGGGAGTGTTGTAACAGAATTAATTGTTTCAAATCCATGGCAATTGAAGTTTCGTTTTATTGATTAAAGGTGTTACAATGTCTTATCAAACAAAGAAATACAACATAATTAACTAGTCTTGCATCTTTTATTGTCACTAAAGCCCAAGTCTGCCTAAGTATATCTTGATCATCTTATGCAACAGCTCCTGAAAAACACATGTGAAAATAGGTACGTCAGCATAAAAATGCCTGTGAGATACATAGGTTTTGTGAAAATAGGTTCCATGACTTATGTTTGAGAAAATGTTTAGTCATGAACCTTGTAATTTGCTTTGTTTTGTAAATCATTTGAAAAACAATGAGTTCAGATGATATGTATAAAATAAGTGAATAATGTATGGTTACATGAATAACCATAGTAAAATGGGTATGTATAAGATAAGTTGTTTGTAAAACAATGTCTTGTGAAAAGTATGTTATTTGTATAAAATGTTATATGTCTCAAACTGAAATGATTCAAATAACGCTACGATATGTAATACCATACAAACACTTATATATAGGAAGTACCAGCGGCGTATCCACCATGCTTGTATCATATTACACACGCATCGCTACTTAATCACTTAATCAACCCAAACCAACCAATGTAAGAAGTCTATGTTTAAATCAATTGTCAAATGTATTGGGTAATATGTCAAAGTGTTCATGTCAAGATGTAAATCATATCAAAATGTCTATGTCAAATATCTATGTCAAATGTCTATGTCAAAATGTCATGTATGGCAAGTGAAATGTCTCAACTAAACCATATGCACAAAAACAAAGTATTGAAGTAAAACTTGGTTTAAATCAAAGTTATGTTTTGTGGGAAATGCATGATCAAATGTCAATCATGTTAAAATGTCTATGCCGAAATGTCTATGTCAAATGTCTATGTCAAAATGTCATGTAAAACGATGTACTAAGTAATGCACACAATTGGGCACACCTAGCATGAAATGTTATAAAATCATGTACTATAATGTACTAACGAACATAGCAGGTATATGATGTGAAAACGGGAAAGCATGAAAGTAACAAGTAGGCACATGTGTTCCACCCCAAAACAGTTTGGAAAACAGTAAAAGAGGGGTCTATGTACTCACCTGAGATTGCTCAGAAGTCCTAGGATAACCACCAAGCAATGCTAGAGATCGCGGAATATCAAACGGCACCTAATATAGGTAACTACATTAATAAACCGGACCTAAATCGGAAGATTGGGTAGCATTAGGGTTTGTAAACCAAACGAGTGTAGAGACTCGTGTCATTTGGTTTAACAAAGCCTACATACTAAATGAAACTTAACCTAAGTGTCTACGACCCATTACGACCCGTTTAGGTAGCTTATGCTACTTTAACGCGTCGTTCGCGTGAAACGCGTTCGGACCGCCTAACTAGCCCTATGACAAGTGTTATATGCCTAAACATATTACATAATCAGTTATGTGACAAAGGTTTAGGTTACATATGCTTAATTACCAATTATACATGAAAAGGGTATTCTGGTAATTTACCTAAGGCATATAAACTACCTATCATACAACTACTTAAACGATGTGACCATAGGGTATAACCTCGGAAGGTTATTCCCTACCTACTATGGTCACCTAATGTGTTTGGTCGGATCCTAATGATCGACCAAACTGGGTCGGGTTCGAGGTATAAGCGATTCATTAGATCGCTTACCCTACGACCCTAGACAACGTGGTAATCAGTGGGCATAGTCCCAAGGGACTATGACCAACGTGATTACACTCACGTTGCGAAGTTCAAAAGAACTTCGCATTGACCATTACTGGTCAACGCTGAAAGTCAAACAAAGTTTGACTTTCGGACTCGAAAAGCAATAAAATAAGGAAAAGAACGAAAGAATACTTACGAAGGGTCCCCGAATGCTAAACTCGATTCAAAAATCTCAGGTATGAAACAAATGTTTCAACTTAGAGTTTCTCAAATCAAGTTTCTAGTGATTTTAGCAATGGGGGGTATGGGGTATTTATAGGAATACCCGAACCGTTAAGATCGTTTCATGGAAAACGTGCCTTAATCCCATCCGTACATGTGTTGAAAAGTTATGGTGTTTAGGTGTTTAAATTCCATCCATACATGTGTTGCAAAGTTATGGTGTTTAGGTGTTTAAATTCCATCCATACATGTGTTGCAAAGTTATGGTGCTTAGATTCCATCCTTATCCGCTGACTAAGCAAGTTTAGAATGTGTGGTTGTGAATTAAACAACGGCTAATACATCGAATCTGGTCCCGAATGCGAAAAACGATCCAAATGACGTGACGAATGGATTTTTCTTATGGCGAACACTAAAATAAAATATTTTAGTGCTTACATAAATTTTTGGATGTCTGGATGTATTCAGAACGTAAGTTATGCGCGAAAATGCAAACTTGTGCACTTTTTGACACTTTTAGTCCCTGAATGACCCAAAAGTTTATTTTAGCACACCGAACCCCTCAAAGCCTATTTCTAAGCTATGTAAAGGATATTTATGGTATGTTTAACTTATGGTCATGTTCCGGAAGGTCTGTTACAGTTCAAATTGGCATACTTTCGCAGTTTGTCAACTTTAGTCCCTGTAAGCGATTAAACTTGATTTCACCACACCAAACCTTCCAAAACTTATATATAAGTTATGTAAAGGTTATTTAAGGTATGTTAAGCCTATTTCACTATTCTGGAGTGTTCGTTGGATTAAACTGGTTATATTTACGCATCAGTGCGCGTATAACCTTCCAGAAAGCGATTTAGAGCTTGAAATCGGACAAGAGTTGATATGTGAAATCGATACACATATTTTTACAAATCCCAAGTATGAAATACAATATTTCATTGGTTTGGCATTTGTTTGATGGTCGCAGCGACACGGGTGTCACAGTCTCCCCTACTTTAGGAAATTTCATCCCGAAATTAGTTCGTAGGAGTCTATTTGTGACTTTGTGTTAAATAACCATCAAAGATGAACAAGACTTAATCCTGTAATTTCTCTTTAACGAACATTTTTCAGAAATGAAAAATGAACGGAGTTATTTTCTACAGGCATTCTTTAGAAACAAAAATGAACAGAATAGTCATTTTCCACAACATCTTCAGAAACAAAAATGAACAGAATAGTCATTTTACATCTTCAGAAACAAAATGAACAGAATAGTCATTTTACATCTTTAGAAACAAAAATGAACAGAATAGTCATTTTACATCTTCAGAAACAAAAATGAACAGAATGGTCATTTTACATCTTCAGAAACAAAAATGAACGGAATAGTCATTTTACATCCTCAGAAACAAAAATGAACAGAATAGTCATTTTACATCTTTAGAAACAAAAATGAACAGAATAGTCATTTTACATCTTCAGAAACAAAAATGAACAGAATAGTCATTTTACATCTTCAGAAACAAAAATGAACGGAATAGTCATTTTACATCTTCAGAAACAAAAATGAACGGAATAGTCATTTTACATCTTCAGAAACAAAAATGAACAGAATAGTCATTTTACATCTTCAGAAACAAAAATGAACGGAATAGTCATTTTACATCCTCAGAAACAAAAATGAACAGAATAGTCATTTTACATCTTCAGAAACAAAAATGAACGGAATAGTCATTTTACATCTTCAGAAACAAAAATGAACGGAATAGTCATTTTACATCTTCAGAAACAAAAATGAACGGAATAGTCATTTTACATCTTCAGAAACAAAAATGAACGGAATAGACTCTAGACACATGACAAAATTCGCTGTGGTTTCTGTGCACTGAATTCCATAATTATGTATGCATCCATAATTACGCAATTCCTTGCATAGTCCGCGACATTTGTCTGAAATGTGAAGGGGAGGAAAAATCAAACCTGATGATGAGTGTGACTAAACTACCATAGGGTCCTTTTAATTAGATCGATAAAGGATCTTTTTAAATTAGGCCACCAAGGAGTCCTTTCAGCTATATCATCACATGATATTCCTAACCAGATTTTTGGATCAATCTGTTTACCTAGACCTCTCAGGGTCTAATTATGGAATGGTACAATATAATCCAAGGGTCTTTACTATTACGTACAAGCCCGTTGAGGATTTAATATAGCACCCAAAGATATGGAAGATTCTACGAGGATTTGGATGACAAGAATTTGGATCACACAAAAACATAAAAAGAGAACACATAAGCACATAATCACATAGTTGTTTAACTTGGTTATTAATTTGTTATCTTTGGACACGGGTATTTAAAGCATACCAGAAACCCAATCCGTGGATTTCCTTTGGCACTTTAAATATTTTCAAGAATCTAACTATGAAGATAGGAAGATCTTAAAAGGAATTCGGTTTGTCCTAATTGAGTTGTTTTGTACGTATTGAATCATACAAGGAATTCAATTAAGGATTCCGATGAATGATACCCATCCACAAGGATCTAATTATGAGGATAGAAAGATCCTACATGGATTTTGGAATTTGTGTAACGAGAGGTGTTCCGACACCTTGCACTAGGCGTGCTTAATTCGATACACAAGGTAGAAAGTTCATGAGGTTGAGGCGCCAGATATGCCAAGCAACATATGAAGCAGAGTTTGAAGGTTGAGCAGCAGCAGGATTTGTAACAGCTTTGCTTTGGATTGCAAAGCGGCACATGTTAACCAAATGTCTCCATCGTCCACCGTGGGTACATTTGAAACAGGGTATTTGGTTTGGATGATGACAGTTGCATTGATTGCACCAAGGAGCAGTTCCCTTACGGCTTCATCCCTGAGGCGAGTCATGGTGATAGCTAAGTCAACGGTCCTCTGGAGTACGACGCCTATTCGCTGGGTAATTGCAGCACCTGGTTCGGACATTGTTGTTGCGATGAAGAGGCACCATGAAGAAAATAGAAGACATGGGAGGAAACAAGGGAAAGATAGTCGAGAGAAAATGACAACGCATGAAGATTGTGACCATTTGTTTGTTACCAAAGGCAAACAAATGAGACAGTGACTAATCAAAGTAAATGGGTCAATATAATGTATCGCGAAGACATGCTCGCCTATAAGTGAACGCTCATCCCAAGAATTCCCAGGTAAGCACAACTGGTCTCGCGTCTGATGAGATGTATACGAAGCGCTTGCCTAGACAGAAAACCCAGAATACAGGCATTCACCCTTCCAGTTTGCACGTGTTCACATTATTAAAAACCCAAAACCTTGACGAGATTTTGAAAACTCAAAGGGGTTCAAAACCATATAATAGAGAGTTCAAAACCTTACAATAAAGGGTTCAAAACCTAGTAATCAATCATCCTAGAACAGATGATTAGTTTTCAAAGCGGTTTTGAAATTTATGTTCTTGTTGTGGTCGTCGCCTAAGGATAGGTGACGGTATTGTTTTATGACTAAACGCAAGTAAACTCGCGTTAGGGTCCTAAGAAAGTTATAGACTAGGTCAAAGCATTACTAATAACCTAATTCCCTATAACCATTGGCTCTGATACCATCTTTTCTGTCACACCCCGACCACGTGGAACATACAAAACGTGGCGGAAACGTCGGGGAGTGTTGTAACAGAATTAATTGTTTCAAATCCATGGCAATTGAAGTTTCGTTTTATTGATTAAAGGTGTTACAATGTCTTATCAAACAAAGAAATACAACATAATTAACTAGTCTTGCATCTTTTATTGTCACTAAAGCCCAAGTCTGCCTAAGTATATCTTGATCATCTTATGCAACAGCTCCTGAAAAACACATGTGAAAATAGGTACGTCAGCATAAAAATGCCTGTGAGATACATAGGTTTTGTGAAAATAGGTTCCATGACTTATGTTTGAGAAAATGTTTAGTCATGAACCTTGTAATTTGCTTTGTTTTGTAAATCATTTGAAAAACAATGAGTTCAGATGATATGTATAAAATAAGTGAATAATGTATGGTTACATGAATAACCATAGTAAAATGGGTATGTATAAGATAAGTTGTTTGTAAAACAATGTCTTGTGAAAAGTATGTTATTTGTATAAAATGTTATATGTCTCAAACTGAAATGATTCAAATAACGCTACGATATGTAATACCATACAAACACTTATATATAGGAAGTACCAGCGGCGTATCCACCATGCTTGTATCATATTACACACGCATCGCTACTTAATCACTTAATCAACCCAAACCAACCAATGTAAGAAGTCTATGTTTAAATCAATTGTCAAATGTATTGGGTAATATGTCAAAGTGTTCATGTCAAGATGTAAATTATATCAAAATGTCTATGTCAAATATCCATGTCAAATGTCTATGTCAAAATGTCATGTATGGCAAGTGAAATGTCTCAACTAAACCATATGCACAAAAACAAAGTATTGAAGTAAACTTGGTTTAAATCAAAGTTATGTTTTGTGGGAAATGCATGATCAAATGTCAATCATGTTAAAATGTCTATGCCGAAATGTCTATGTCAAATGTCTATGTCAAAATGTCATGTAAAACGATGTACTAAGTAATGCACACAATTGGGCACACCTAGCATGAAATGTCATAAAATCATGTACTATAATGTACTAACGAACATAGCAGGTATATGATGTGAAAACGGGAAAGCATGAAAGTAACAAGTAGGCACATGTGTTCCACCCCAAAACAGTTTGGAAAACAGTAAAAGAGGGGTCTATGTACTCACCTGAGATTGCTCAGAAGTCCTAGGATAACCACCAAGCAACGCTAGAGATCGCGGAATATCAAACGGCACCTAATATAGGTAACTACATTAATAAACCGGACCTAAATCGGAAGATTGGGTAGCATTAGGGTTTGTAAACCAAACGAGTGTAGAGACTCGTGTCATTTGGTTTAACAAAGCCTACATACTAAATGAAACTTAACCTAAGTGTCTACGACCCATTACGACCCGTTTAGGTAGCTTATGCTACTTTAACGCGTCGTTCGCTTGAAACGCGTTCGGACCGCCTAACTAGCCCTATGACAAGTGTTATATGCCTAAACATATTACATAATCAGTTATGTGACAAAGGTTTAGGTTACATATGCTTAATTACCAATTATACATGAAAAGGGTATTCTGGTAATTTACCTAAGGCATATAAACTACCTATCATACAACTACTTAAACGATGTGACCATAGGGTATAACCTCGGAAGGTTATTCCCTACCTACTATGGTCACCTAATGTGTTTGGTCGGATCCTAATGATCGACCAAACTGGGTCGGGTTCGAGGTATAAGCGATTCATTAGATCGCTTACCCTACGACCCTAGACAACGTGGTAATCAGTGGGCATAGTCCCAAGGGACTATGACCAACGTGATTACACTCACGTTGCGAAGTTCAAAAGAACTTCGCATTGACCATTACTGGTCAACGCTGAAAGTCAAACAAAGTTTGACTTTCGGACTCGAAAAGCAATAAAATAAGGAAAAGAACGAAAGAATACTTACGAAGGGTCCCCGAATGCTAAACTCGATTCAAAAATCTCAGGTATGAAACAAATGTTTCAACTTAGAGTTTCTCAAATCAAGTTTCTAGTGATTTTAGCAATGGGGGGTATGGGGTATTTATAGGAATACCCGAACCGTTAAGATCGTTTCATGGAAAACGTGCCTTAATCCCATCCGTACATGTGTTGAAAAGTTATGGTGTTTAGGTGTTTAAATTCCATCCATACATGTGTTGCAAAGTTATGGTGTTTAGGTGTTTAAATTCCATCCATACATGTGTTGCAAAGTTATGGTGCTTAGATTCCATCCTTATCCGCTGACTAAGCAAGTTTAGAATGTGTGGTTGTGAATTAAACAACGGCTAATACATCGAATCTGGTCCCGAATGCGAAAAACGATCCAAATGACGTGACGAATGGATTTTTCTTATGGAGAACACTAAAATAAAATATTTTAGTGCTTACATAAATTTTTGGATGTCTGGATGTATTCAGAACGTAAGTTATGCGCGAAAATGCAAACTTGTGCACTTTTTGACACTTTTAGTCCCTGAATGACCCAAAAGTTTATTTTAGCACACCGAACCCCTCAAAGCCTATTTCTAAGCTATGTAAAGGATATTTATGGTATGTTTAACTTATGGTCATGTTCCGGAAGGTCTGTTACAGTTCAAATTGGCATACTTTCGCAGTTTGTCAACTTTAGTCCCTATAAGCGATTAAACTTGATTTCACCACACCAAACCTTCCAAAACTTATATATAAGTTATGTAAAGGTTATTTAAGGTATTTTAAGCCTATTTCACTATTCCGGAGTGTTCGTTGGATTAAACTGGTTATATTTACGCATCAGTGCGCGTATAACCTTCTAGAAAGCGATTTAGAGCTTGAAATCGGACAAGAGTTGATATGTGAAATCGATACACATATTTTTACAAATCCCAAGTATGAAATACAATATTTCATTGGTTTGGCATTTGTTTGATGGTCGCAGCGACACGGGTGTCACAGCTCAGTCTGAAGAGCCATTCCCTCCTAAAAAGAGAGGATGGTTCAGTAGAGGAGCACATGAGCGTAGGAAGAGAATGAAAAAGTTACAACAACAACGAGTGCTAGCAGCCGCTAAAAGAGAAACATATGCCCACACCCAAGACATGCTTAATAGGAGTTTAGCAAACTTCCATATTTTAGCAACCACAGCTGCCGACCCAAACCTGGAGCAACTCATAGCCCCTCAACCATTACCCTTGTTTCCCACCCAACCAATGGAGATCGAAAACAACCCAGAAAACCAAGTCCAAATGCATGATTTTAACCCAGAAGAGATACCTAGAATACCAGCACACAATCCCTTAGACCCATACTATGACCCGTGGTTCGATGATCATAGGGATTATGTGCAACGCTACCACCTAACAGACGAACCCATGCCAAACCTAGCAGCTTACCCAGGTCTGGACTCTCTAGATCCCTATTATGATAATGATGAATACATTAGGGAGATCCTAGAGAATCCGTATCCCCAGGAAGAACCCATGCCACAGTACCCAGATCCAGTACCAGCACCTGCACCCCCAATGAGTGCATAAAATGAGTGCATGAGGCAGGTCGGAGAACGACTCGTCTGAAAGTACGACGAGTGTAATATGGAGTTCTGGATGAACCCATAGTAATAATAATATAATAATAAATATATATAATATGTGTGTATGAAAAAAAAATATTATATAATCATAATAATAGTAATAGTAATAATAATAATATATGTTGTAGTATAGACCACCTCGTGGTTAGTGACGCATATTAGTATTGTAATTTTAAATTCCAGTTCTAGCTTGTATTAGATGCATAATATATAAGAAAGAGTAAGTCGCAATGTTCGACGTTTTTGATCAATATGCGTGTTATGTGAATGTTTGCCTTAAATATTATTTTGTGATATTAATAAGTGGCAAATGTTTAAAATTCAGATGGACAACGAAGTGAACCAAGAAAACCAGAATAATGAAAACCAGAGTAACAATAACCCGAACAACAACAATAATGGAAACCAAGTGGATAACAGTGCCATCCAACACATAGTGGCACAAGGAATTCTAGATGCAATGTCATATATTATCAAAACATTTAAGGAAGCAGATAATAAAAGTAAACGTGATAGTAATCGACCCACTAAACCTGAACACAGCGTAAACAATGGACCCGTAATTCAAGCGCCCATTCCCAAAAGAAGAAGAACCATGTCTTATGGTTGTTCTTATAAAGAATTCTGGTCTTGTAAACCAATGGAATTCTCGGGCAATGAAGGGGCCGTTGCAGCTCTACGCTGGATAGAAAAGACTGAGGCAGTCTTAAAAATAAGCAAGTGTGCGGAAGAGGATAAGATAATGTTTGCTTCCAATCTGTTTAAGAATTCAGCACTAGAATGGTGGAACACTATCCTCCAGTCTAAGGGAAGTGATAGGGTTTACAATATGGAATGGGAGGAATTTAAGAACATGGTAGAAAGGAAATTCTGCCCTCCAAATGAAAAAGAACAGATAGCAAATAAGTTCCTAAACCTTAGAATGACCGGAGTGGATAGTAAGGGGTACACTACATTATTCTTTGAATATGCTAGAATAGTACCAACCCTTGCATCACCTGAACCAGTATTAATCTCCCATTACATCTGGGGATTAATCAGTGAGATTAGGCATGTAGTCAAGGCATCTAGACCTCAAACCATAGAAGAAGCTGTAGAACTAGCAAACACCTTGACAGATGAATTAGCGCGTACACGAGAAGAAAATCAGAGGAGAAACATAGCTCAAAGGCTTACACAAGAATTTCGTTATGGAAATTCCAACCGTGGGAAAAATGTAGGTTCTACCTCTTCACCTTATTGCAAGGCCTGTAAGAAAAAGCATTCAGGAAAATGTTCTACCTACTGCAATTTCTGCAAAATACCAGGGCACAAGGAAGAAGATTGCAGGAGGAAACCAAATAATGGGATGTGCTTCAACTGTGGAGAAAAAAGTCACATCAAACCGAACTGTCCAAAACTAGCTCCAGCTCCGAACACCAAGAACACTAAAAAATGCTAGGGCATTTGTTCTGACTGCAGAAGAAGCAAAGATGATCCCGGATGCGATCGCCGGTACGTTTTTAGTTAATGATGTTTTTGCTAAAGTATTATTTGACTCTGGTGCAAACCAAAGTTTTATTAATACTTCGTTTTGCAAACTTCTCAATCAACCATTAACTAAACTCCAACAAGAATGTCTAGTAGAGACAGCAAATGGGGAAACCATTAAGATTTCTGAAATCTTGCAGGGAGCAAGAATAGAATTTCTAAATCAAAAATTTATTGCAAACCTTTACCCAATGAATCTGGCAGGATTTGATGTTGTATTAGGAATGGATTGGTTAATAGCCAATAAATCCAGTATTTTATGTGATCAAAAGTCAATCCAAGTAAATTCACCAAATGGTGAAAAGGCCATAATTAAAGGAGATAAGCCGTCTAGATCTAAAAAATCCACCTCTGTGATGAAAACAACAAGTTATATAAGAAAAGGATCATTAGTATATTTGATTTCCATAATCACTAACACTAAAGGAAAAGAATTAAAGGATATTCCAGTAGTATCCCAACTTTCAGATGTATTTCCAGAAGAATTACAAGGACTACCTCCAAAGAGAGAAGTTGAATTCAGAATCTATCTGCTACCAGGGACAACACCAATTGCCAAAGCACCCCACCGTTTGGCGCCAACAGAAATGCAGGAATTAAAGAAACAATTGGACGAATTATTGGAGAAAGGATTCATACAGCCAAGCTCATCGCCATGGGGAGCACCGATCTTATTTGTCAAGAAGAAGGACGGATCAATGCGTATGTGCATTGACGATCGTGAATTGAACAAAGTCACGATTAAGAATCGGTATCCATTACCGAGAATCGATGATCTGTTCGACCAGCTACAAGGAACTTGATTTTTCTCAAAAATTGATTTACGATCAGGATATCATCAATTAAAGGTACAAGAAGAGGACATTCCTAAGACCGCATTCAGAAAAAGGTATGGCCATTATGAATTTACTGTCATGCCATTTGGTCTAACCAATGCCCCAGCTGCATTCATGGACATGATGAACCGAATATGTAAGCCATATTTGGATAAATTCATAATTGTCTTTATAGATGATATTCTCATTTATTCTAAGAGCAAAGAGGAACATGCGGCGCATCTGCACGTACTTCTAAGTTTATTAAGTAAAGAAAAGCTTTATGCTAAGTTTTTGAAGTGTGAATTTTGGTTAGAACAGGTACAGTTTCTTGGTAATTTAGTTAATCATGAAGGAATTCATGTAGATCCCACAAAGATCGAGGCAATTACCAAATGGAAAACCCCTGAGTCACCAACCGAGGTTAGAAGTTTCTTAGGATTGGCTGGTTATTATAGAAGATTTATTCGAGATTTTTCTAGAATAGCCATTCCCTTAACTAAGCTAACCTGTAAAATTGTTAAGTTTGAATGAGGACTAAAACAAGAAGAAGCCTTTAGAATTCTTAAGCAAAGATTAACCCATGCACCCATACTAGCGTTACCAGAAGGAACTGAAGACTTTATAGTCTATTGTGACACTTCTAAGTTAGGTTATGGATGTGTGTTAATGCAACGTCAAAAGGTTATAGCATACGCCTCTAGACAACTTAAGAATCATGAAGAGAATTATTCAACCCATGATCTAGAATTAGGAGCTATATTTTTTTCTCTTAAAATTTGGAGACATTACCTTTATGGTAGTAAGTTTACCATTTTCACTGACCATAAGAGTTTAAAGTATGTCTTCGGACAAAAGGAATTGAATATGAGACAAAGACGCTGGATGGAGATACTTAGTGATTATGATTGTAATATCCAGTACCATGCAGGAAAGGCAAACGTAGTAGCTGATGCTTTAAGTCAGAAATATCATGAAAAACCAAAAAGAGTACGTTCACTTAAACTAAATCTGCAAGTAGATTTAAATGAACAAAATAGAAAGGCACAAGAATCAGTAATCAAGGATGATACTGAGAAACTGAAAGGAATGATTAAGGAATTAGAACAAGGAACAGATGGAATTTGGAGATTCCATAAGAAAAGAATGTGGATACCCAAATTAAGAAACCTACACCACCGTATATTTGAAGAAGCCCATAAGTCTAAGTATACGATGCATCCTGGAAGTGATAAGATGTATCAGGACTTAAGAAAGAATTTTTGGTGGATAGGAATGAAAAAGGATATAGCAACATATGTTGCAAAATGTTCAACCTGTTCACAAGTCAAAGCTGAACACCAGAAACCCTCAGGTTTATTGCAACAGTTAGAAATGCCAGTTTGGAAATGGGAATTGATAACAATGGATTTTGTTACCAAATTACCCAAAACAAGAAAAGGTAATGATACAATCTGGGTGATTGTAGATAGGCTAACTAAGTCAGCTCACTTCCTACCAATGAAGGAAACTTTCAGTATGGAATAATTAGCTAAGTTGTATGTAAATGAAATAGTTTCATTACATGGAATTCCTCTATCAATTGTTTCTGACAGAGTTAGTCATTTTACCTCTCATTTTTGGGCAAGTTTCCAAAAGGCAATGGGAACCAAGTTGAATTTAAGCACAACTTATCATCCTCAAATGGACAAACAAAGTGAAAGGACAATTCAGACAATGGAAGACATGCTTAGAGCTTATGTAATTGATTTTGGAGGTAATTGGGACGATCACTTACCATTGATAGAATTTTCTTATAATAACAGTTATCACACGAGTATCAATGCTGCACCATTCGAAGCACTTTATGGACGAAAGTGCCGAACGCCAGTCTGTTGGGCAGAAATTGGAGAAAAACAACTATCTGGACCCGAGATAGTACAAGAAACAACAGACAAGATCATTCAAGTCAAGGAACGACTAAAAGCAGCACGTGATCGACAAAAGAGTTATGCAGATAACAAACAAAAGCCATTGGAATTTCAGGAAGGAGACAAAGTGTTATTGAAAGTCTCTCCTTGGAAAGGAGTGGTAAGATTCATCAAAAGGGGAAAGCTAAGTCCCAGGTATGTTGGACCTTTTGAGATCATTAGAAAAATAGGTCCTGTAGCCTATCAGCTACGACTGCCAGAGGAAATGGCAGAAATACATGATGTATTTCATGTCTCTAATCTCAAGAAATGCTTAGCTGATGAATCACTGGTAGTACCTCTTAAGGATATAGAGGTAAATGAACAACTAAAATTTGTAGAAAGACCTCTACAGATTGAAGACAGGAAAGTCAAGAACCTCAAGCACAAGAGATTAGTTCTGGTCAAAGTGAAATGGGATTCCAAAAGAGGACCAGAGTACACATGGGAGCTTGAATCAGAAATGCAAAGGAAATACCCGCACTTATTCCAGCAGACCTCGAGGACGAGTGGATATAACAACCCTCCTAAATATTTTCGACGCCCTAATATATTTTAAAATATCCCTATACGTCCTAAAACACACCCCATATATGAAAACGGGCCCCCGAATACCTTATCTTATTAAATTAAATTAAAAATAGAAATTTTAATATCTGTGGTGGCCGCAAAGACCTAAGCCTGGTCTTACGCGGGCCGCGACCAAGTGGACATGAGGCGCAGCCCTGAGCTGCCACGTGGCAGCCACACGTCGAACCTACACCGATGACTAGGCCAGGCAAGGGCCTACCCAGTCTATGTCACGGGCCGCGAAGGCCCTGCCTTCTTTCTACGCTGGCCGCGAGGGACTGCGAATCAGCTCCTATAAATTGGGAACATCAACCTTCATTTCCAGTCGCTCACTTCTTTCTTTCTCTCTCGAATTTCTATATAGTCAAAGTGCTTTTCGGGCATAATACCCCCTAAATAACGAAGTTCTGCCCCGTTGTAAGTATCATAACCCCGGTTACGTATTAGATACGCTGCCCGATTGATCTAGGGTTCCGTAACGGCTGTCGTGGTTCTGCCCGACGTAGTCGTTGGAATGCCGTCTCGGGGAGGGTATTACTAATGTAAATATTGGGTTATTATACTAACGTGTGTGCATTTGTGTTTTTAATAAATAATCACCAGGAAACCCTAAAGGAAAACCTAAGACAATAATGTGAATAATCTCCTTTTTGCAAATTGTTTTTACAAAACCTCACATAATTAGTACTATATTAAACAGTGATTAAGTATTTGTATTCTATAATTATCGTCGGTATGTTGGGGTTTTGTATACAAAATTTGTTACTACCTTGCGAGGAGTAACATGACCACAAGTCGGGTTGACAGTACCGTGGGTGGTAATTTAGTAGATGGAAACAAATGTAATTGCGCGACCGCCCTCAATACTATACAATGGTTTTACTTAACTTGATTAAACTGAGATTCACTCACCAGTATTTCCCACTGACAAAATGTTTTTAAACGCGTTTCAGGTAACAAAATGTGAAAGCCAAATAGAAGCCAGCTGGACAGGACTGAAGGCTTGGAAAAGTGGCAATAAAGTTACCTAAAACAAAGAGATGTTTTATTTAAATAAAATAGGGTTTATCCCTATAAAAATGTGTGTACTTGAAACTTGGGATTTTCCCATGTGTTTAATATATTAAAAGCGTGGTATTTTACTCTGATAAAATATTTCCTAACTACGGTCCTGATGTAATTTCCGCTGCCAAAATGATAAACACCTGGATACCACCGAAACTAGGTGCGGCCGCCCGTTCCCAGGTTGTTAGGGGACGGGGGTTGCGACACTAGCTATCAACAAAGGATGGCTGGAGCATATAACAAGAATGTCAGGATCAGGAAATTCCAAGTTGGTGATATGGTGTTGAGAAAAGCATTCCAGAATACCACAAATCCTGCTGATGGCAACTTGGCACCAAAGTGGGAAGGCCCCTAGTTGATTGAAGCTGAGGCAGGAAAGGGGGCATGTCGTTTACTAACAATGGAAGGTGATCTATTACCAACAGCTTGGAATGCTGTCCATTTAAAGAAATACTTCATGTAGGAAAGATCCAGGATCCTTAGTGATTCTCATATCTAATACACATTAAGGATCCTTAGAGGATTTATGATCCTCATCCTGGTAATGATTTAATTTTTTATTTATTTTTATCCTTTAATTTACTTGATTACAAGGAGAAGGATCTAGGATCCTTTATCCCTTTTCACTAAATTCTGAGTTTTGCAGAAGTTGGCACATCTTTGAAAAAGGATCAAGTATCCACTGAAATCTCCTAAGTCTTTGGGTTTATCCCCAGTTTTTGGGCTTGTCCCCAGTTTAAGGTATCTATTACCTCCTACGAATCAGGTGCTTACACCTTCGCTAGTTGTGCACGATTATACTAGTGCAGTTAAAGGCAATGGGACCAGTACCCGCTTTAGGGGCTGACAATTTCATTGTATTGGCTGTATTTAGGATCCTAAGTATAATAGTAGACGTACCATACATCCGTTCCTAAGATTTCTAACGTTTTCACGTTAGCTAAGGTTTTGGCATTTTCATGTCACTACGTTTGGATAGTCGCAAGTATGGGCCATACTCCAGTCTACACAAGATCCTTTGGGCTTATCCCCAATTTTTGGGCTTATCCCTAGTTTTTTGGCTTGTCCCCAGTTTATTGGGCTTGTCCCTAGATTGTTGGGCTTGTCCCCAGATACTAACTCTTTCTTTGACAATTGGCTTAGTCCCAAGTTATGTCTTATTTCAGGTTTCCAAAGCTAAACAGTTAAGGATCCTGGATCCTAACTTTATACAAGATGTTATCTTTTGATTGTCATAGGTGTAAGTGTTAAGGATATAGGATCCTAACTTGGATTCTCTTGTATGATCCTTATTTATTTTAATTTTATCCTTGGTTTATCAATCATACCCTTATTCTTTGATAACAGAATATATAATCCTAAATCATTTCATTTTTTAAGCTTTTTGATTGAAGGATATTTGATCCTTGATCATATCCTAAATTCTTTCACATAGACTGATTTTTATACTTATAAACTATGAAACTATGTGACAGCAATTGATAAGTAAATGTACACAAAATGAACAACACCAAGATAGCCAAAAGTTAAAAGTTTTATTTATTTATCATAATTAACCCTTTAAAGGTTGTCAAAATTGCCTACCCAAACATCTACCAGCAATACGTGGCCCGTCCGTTTGGGTCGGCAAAGGGTGTCCATATTCATAAGGTTCATTAAGTGCAGGAAATCAAAAGATGAGGGGCATCAAAGGCTTCATCCTCCACAAACAGAAAGACCCATCCACCTTTGCTACCCCCTATTGTCCAAAGGATTCGTGATCCTTAACCCTAAAAACTACTGTTCGGTTACAGACCATAATTGTTTGAAATTAAAACATCACCAAACAAAAACCATAAAAATGGGCTCCGGCTGCGTCTAGAAATATCCATCATCGCCCATTGATGCAGCTTACACCTTCGCTGCATCCACCACCTTTTCACCATCACCACCAGCTGCCTCCCCAGGATCCTTCAATTCGCTGCTCCCGGCTTCAAGAGCTGCTGCCTCTTCTGGTTCATCCTCATCATCAAGCTCAGCCAGCCTCTCTTTCCAAGCCTCCAAGTCCCAGGCGGACCGGTCAAAGGCAGGATCCTCAGCCTCCTTGGCCATATGCAGCTTGATCTTCAGCATAGTTATAGTCGCAGAGAGTTTGGCCCCATCCATGATATCCATTTTATCCTTTTGGGCCTTTATCTCTACAACCATCAGCTCCTTTTGCAGCATTTTGTTTTCCTTCTCCAGCTGAGAGATCTTCTTATCTTTGGCAACTGCAATGGCTTGAAGATCAAGGCATTTCTGCTCACCCTCGGCTACATGCTGGTCTATGAGGATCTGGACTTCGGCGAATTTCTGCAATCAAAGATTTTAGCGTTAAGGATCCTATATCCTCAAGAAAAGTGCAAGTTTTAGGATATGAAATCCTTATCTCGGAGACATATTCTTGAACCTGACGTTCCATCAGAGACAGGCCATCAGCGGGTTCATCAGTCTTTCTCTTCTTGGCACCCTTGCCCCTAGTGCTCATGCCCTTAGGCTCCAAGACGCTTGGGCTTGCAACCAGCTCTTCTTTGATGGACCTTGAGGATGCATACTCCTGGAGGTCACCCACGCTGAACCTGGAAGCAGATTTGGAAAACTTGGCAGCACCTACAAGCATGATATGCAGATAAGTATTCATATTCTAATTTTATTTAACATTTATGTATACACAAATGTGAGTACTTACTTGACATGGTGTAGGAGGTAAATGATCTTTCTTCTGGAACCTTTAACTTGGTGGAAATGTTCTGATTACAGGATCTAATTTCCAGAAAGCTTCGACTCTTGCCGGAATGACAGGTGATTCTTGAATATGAGATAGGCTGATGGATGTATAAACAAAGCAGAAAAGAAGGATCAGTTATCCTCAATAGAAAAGAAGGATTCTTACCTGTTGCCCTGATCTAAGGATCCTATATCCTACCGTCCGTGTTCCACTTTTTTGGAAGTTGGTTCCCATCTGGAATGGAATCCCTCCTCACGAAGAAGAATTGATTCCTCCAGTTTGTGTCATTCTTGGTGGTTTTCAAGATTGGAAGAGGCTTTTGAGGTTTGGACTTGAAAAGATATCGGTAGGATCTGTGGCTCACAAGGTTGTATAGTTGGCTCAGTTCAGACATCCCTATGTCTATGCCTTCCTGTTCTATTATGTACTCAAGTGCGAATAAAACCCTCCACACCATCAGCATGGCTTGGATGTAGCACAGGCCGGTAAGTGTGAAGAAGCTTTGTGTAAGAACAGGAAAGGGATAGGTAAACCCTATTTGAAAAGGGGCTGCAGGGAAGGTGATCCATGTATCTGATATACAATCACTTTTGGTAGAAGAATCGAAAGGCCTGAAGATGGTGCCATCAGGGAAGCAGGGTCGGAACTGATCAATTTCAGGATCAGTAAATCGACACAGCTCCATTAAAGGGTTTTTGGTTAAACCCTGACTCTTTAATGGACTTTTATGTTCAGGATTTTTGGCAGGTGAGGAACTAAGGTTCATCTTCGCCATTGATTTTGAAGAACAGAGGATCAGGGATAAGAAATTAGAGAGAAGGGAGAAAGAGAATACCTGCTAAAGATCTTCGAATATGGATTTAAAGAAAAGGGTCTCGAGTATAAATGCAGGATTTGATCCTTATCTCTAACCCTATTTATAATGATTGTTGTTGCAGGGAGGTGACTGTCGCTGACATCAGCATCGCAACGGCTATATCCATAAGTAACGACTAGTCTGAATTAAGTTGAAACATGACTATCTAATTAGATATTAATCAGGCATGTTTGGGGGCAATTGTTAGGGATAGAATTTTATAGCTTATGGATCACGGATCCTCAAATGTACCTTGGATCACAGATCCTCAGTTTAGTTTGAATTAAGGATCCTCAGAAGGTGCTGCAAGAATAAGGATCCAGGATCCTCATTATTATCCTAAACTAACAATTGTTTCCATCACCTTTTGGCTTGTTTTGCAGGAATGTTTCAAAGAGAACTTGTTCCATCCGAGATTCTAGGGGAATATGCTCTTTATTTTCAACATGTGCACAAGCTGAGGACCGTTGGTGGTGCCACACCCCAACCGATGGGGGAATCATCAGGGCGCGGCACTGAATAAAACATATTGTCCAGGAGATTCCATAACAACTATTCGTTATAATATATTAAGGTTCATGTCCCATACCACAAACATATAAAATAAAAACAATTATTACAGACATTGTTCTCAAAGACAAATATCCATTCCGACAACTCAGATTTTTATTTAGTTTGTTTCTAGACTCCATCCTAGCTTGGTTCATCAAACAGCAAGCAAATATCCTAAGCACCTGTCACATACGTTAAAATAGAGGTCAATACACATAGTGTAAAGGCGAGCATACAAGTTTGATAATAGTAATAGAGTTCAAAAGCGTTTACGCATAACCAGCAAGTACAACGTATAATGTGAAGCATGTAAGTTATCGACAATGATCCTATTAATACCAATGACTGTGATTTGACTGCGAGTAGCGAGTGCGCATCACATGTTCACCACTGCGAACACGTGAAGTAATATCCTTAACAACCCCTGTTCTCGACGGGTGCTGAGTCCAAACTATAGTACTATCGTTGCTAAGGCAGGTAGACAACAATCAATGTGTAAACATAACAAACAGGCATTCATCGAGTCACGTATAACATGCATTAATGGTCAGCGTATAAATAGTGTTTGCGTCGTGTGTTTGATATGATTTATAATAAGCAACGTATGTAACACCCAAAAGTGCATAAAGCAAAAAGGGATCAAGTATACTCACAGATAGTGTTTAACTTAATAAACACTGCCTTGGATTGAAGGGAGGACTTGAGGGATTAGCCTGAACAGTTAAGGATAGCATAAACGATGAGCGGCGCGTTAAATGGTGCAAAGGTGATAAGTGTCGGATGGTAATCCGATCGGATGGCAATCCGATTGGATGGCCAGTCGATCAGATGTCAATCCGTTCAGATGGTAATCCGATCGGATGGCCATTCAATTGGTTTGAAAACTTGTTTGGTAAGGATGTGATTGTGTATGATGGCTTTGAAGTTTTCGTTGTAGCATTTTTAAAACAGAGAAGTATCTCTACCCTTCAGGTCGATCGATCGAACATCGGTTCGATCAGATAGCGATCCGATTGGTGGGACACTTAGTGAGAACAAGTTCACAGCAGGTTGGTCACTCGATCGGATAGCAATCCGGTCGGGTGGCAATCCGTTGGTCATTGAACATGTTGAAAATTGTTTAAGTGTTTGAAGTTCCAAACATCACATAGTCGGATGGTCGTTCAATCGGATGGGAATTCGATCGGACGGCAATCCGTTCGACGTTCAGATCCTGGCAAAGTTGAAAATAAAAGTTTAAGTGTGGGACCAAGTGTACGCCGATCGGATGGCTGTCCCATTCCGATCGGACGGTAATCCGTCCCAGTGACCTGATCGTCTTTGGCACTTGATTATTTTTGAAGGTTTTGCAGTTTTAATCGAGGCGGTGTGATGTCGTGCTAAACAACGGAAACCCCATCTTGAACCAAGTGACCCGATCGAACAGGAATCACCCTAGTCCGACCAGTTAACGGATCAAGGTGGCTTTTCATGTTTAACCCGAAATCAGTAGTCTCTTTGATAGAAACCAGATCTTGATCCAATACATCACTAAGAAGGAGTAGAAGATCAAAACGAGCTCCGATTCTATCGGTTTTGAGTGCATTGAGTGTAAAAGAGTTGAAAGAAAGTTGGAAAACCATCTTTCAATCTTTTTAACCATAAATATGTGTAGATTTATACGAAAATGTTGTTTAATCTTGTGGAAATCATTCAGATCTGAGTTGTTCTTGGTGGAATGAGGCCAAAGCTTGAAGTTCATAAGAACTCCAAGATGACATCACCCTACAACACCTCCAATCCGTTGGTTTCACGATTAAAAGTTGAGATTCAAAAGAGAAAATGATGAAGGAGTGCGTGTAGATCATAGAAGTACAAGATTTAGGTTGAAAACTTACAAGAATCGCGAGAAATCGAGAGAAATGTGAGCTTGAGTGCGGCTGGTCGAGTAGAGAGCTGTCACATCACAAATGATGTGACAGGTGGGTATTTATAAGGTTTCCAAAAGAGGAAAGGTGCAAAAGGATCGGATGGGCCACCGATCGGATGGCGACCCGATCGGATGGCAATCCAATCGGATGGCCACTCGATCGGTCGGCCACTCGATCCTGGTTTCCGGCGTGTTGAGTTTCATTGTTTTGATTCGCGTGTTGAGCGTTGCGATGCGTTTCGAGCGAGCGATGCGATAGGTTAATAATAAATGCATAAACACTATATCTAACATACAATCATCATAATTAACTAGCGTTTAGCGTTTGCGATTCGATTGCGATAGAGTTGCGATTGCGTTTCGATTAATCACCACCACATAAACATAAATTAAACATACACAAGTAACACATAAATAGCACACATAAGTAAAACAATATCCAGAATGCATAATTCGAGTTGCAAATGCGATTGCGATGCGATAAGCGATAAAACAAGCTATTAATAGCGATAAATATCGATTAAACCTCGATCATTAACAAGTACTCCACATAATACAACTAATGTCAAAAAAGGAGTTGAGCAAGGAGTGATAGATCGCAATTAGAAATCTTTTCTTCCTTTGACTTCAATCTTGACTTTGACTTTTGAAACACGGGGTGTTACAGCCTCCCCTACTTAAGGGAATTTCGTCCCGAAATTAGGCTTTAGCCGTAACAAACAACTGCGGGTACTTCGCCTTCATGTCACTTTCGAGTTCCCAATTGAACTCTGCGCCTCGTTTGCCTTTCCAGCGAACTTTCATAATGGTAATGCGTGAGCGCCTGAGCTGCTTGGTTTGTCTGTCCATGATCTCGACAGGCTTCTCCACGAAGTGTAGTGTTTCATCCACTTGAAGATCCTCCAGTGGAACTTGTAAATCATGCTCAACCAGACACTTTCTGAGGTTCGAAATGTGGAAAGTCGGGTGGACGTTGCTAAGTTCCTCCGGTAGTTCGAGTCTGTAGGCCACTTTTCCGATCCTTTCCAGAATCTTAAAGGGTCCAACATATCGAGGCACGAGTTTCCCTTTCTTCCCGAATTTGACCACACCCTTCCAATGTGATACCTGTAGGAGTACGTGATCGCCAACGTCAAATTCAAGGGGCTTGCGTCGTCTATCAGCATAACTTTTCTGACGACTCCGAGCTTTCAGTAGATTGTCTCGAATTTGGAGGATTTTGTCAGTCGTTTCTTGCAACAGCTCAGGACCGGTTATTTGCGAGTCTCCGATCTCGTGCCATACAATAGGCGATCGACATTTTCTTACATATAATGCTTCAAACGGTGCCATTTGAATACTGGAATGATAACTGTTATTGTACGAGAATTCAACTAAAGGTAAGTATGTGTCCCAATTACCACCGAAATCTATGACACACGAACGGAGCATGTCTTCAAGGGTACGAATCGTTCTTTCAGTATGACCGTCGGTTTGGGGATGGAAAGCGGTACTTAGATTTAGCATAGTACCGAGAGCTGGTTGAAACGTTTCCCAAAGAGATGAGGTAAACCGACCATCGCGGTCAGAGATGATGTCACGAGGCGTCCCATGTCGACAAATGATCTCGTTGGTGTAGATTCGGGCTAATTTTTCTACCTTGTAGTCTTCTCGTATTGGCAGAAAATCAGCAGATTTAGTCAAGCGGTCAACGACAACCCAGATGTTGTCTGACTTGATGGCGTGCACATAAGTTTCGTTATGAAGTCCATGGCTATACTCTCCCACTTCCACATGGGAATCTTGGGTTGGACGAGTAAGCCAGAGGGTCTTTGATGCTCGGCCTTGACTTTCGAGAAAGTCAGGCACTTCGAAACATAGAGAGCGATATCTTTCTTCATGCCTGGCCACCAGTACTTGTAGCGAAGGTCCTGGTACATTTTATCGGCACCGGGATGAATAGAATATCGAGACTTGTGGGCTTCGTCCATTAGAATCTGTCGTAAATTGGTCCGCATAGGGATCTAAATTCGATCCTGATAATGGAATATCCCATTCGACTTATTCACTAACTAGGCTCCATCGTTGAGAATCCTTTCCTTCTTCAAAGTGCTCTTAGTGAAACAAGCATGTTGGGCTTCGCGGATGAGAGTTTCGAGATGGTGCTGGGCTTGGGAATTATGAACGCTATGCAAATAATTTCTTCGACTGAGAGCATCAGCAACGACGTTTGCTTTGCCTGGGTGGTAACGAATCTCACAGTCGTAATCGTTGAGCAGTTCCACCCACCGGCGCTGATGCATATTCAGTTCTTTCTGGTCAAAGATATGTTGTAGGCTCCTATGATCGGTGAAGATCGTACACTTGGTACCATAAAGGTAGTGTCGCCAAATCTTTAACGCAAAAACAACTGCACCAAGCTCGAGGTTGTATGTGGTGTAGTTCTTCTCGTGGATCTTGAGCTGTCGAGAAGCGTACGCGATAACCTGTTGCATTAGAACACAACCAAGACCAAGGTTTGAGGCATCGCAGTAAACTACGAAATCATCGTTTCCGTCGGGCAGTGAGAGCACAGGAGCATTGCAAAGCATAGCTTTGAGAGTTCGAAAGGCTTCCTCCTGTTTAGTTCCCCAAACAAAAGGTTTATCCTTATGTGTAAGAGAGGTAAGCGGCACAACGATCTTAGAAAAACCTTCGATAAATCGACGATAATAGCCTGCCAGTCCGAGGAAAGAACGGACTTCAGACGGATTCTTGGGTGTAACCCAACTCTTAAAAGCTTCGATCTTTGCAGGATCGACGTGGATACCTTGACTATTGACAATGTGACCCAAGAATTGGACCTCCTCTAGCCAAAATTCACACTTGGAGAACTTGGCATAGAGTCGGTTTCCCTGGAGTAACTCAAGAACCAAATGTAGATGTTGCGAGTGTTCGGCTTTTGACTTGGAATAGATCAGGATATCATTGATGAATACGATTATGAAGCGATCAAGGAAGGGTTTGCACACTTGATTCATTAGATCCATGAAAACTGCGGGGGCGTTGGTCAAACCAAAAGGCATGACAACGAACTCGAAATGACCATAGCGGGTTCGAAAAGCGGTTTTGGGAATATCCTCCTCTTGAATGCGTAACTGGTGATAGCCTGAGCATAGATCGATCTTCGAGAAACATGTAGCACCTTGTAACTGATCAAACAAATCATCGATTCGAGGCAAGGGATAGCGATTCTTAATTGTCAGCTTATTCAATTCCTTGTAGTCGATGCACATCCGGAATGACCCGTCCTTCTTTTTTTCAAAGAGGACGGGTGCGCCCCATGGAGAGGTGCTAGGACGAATGAAGCCTTTATCAAGCAATTCATGGAGCTGACTCGAGAGTGACATGAAGGTGAAGTACCCGTAGTTGTTTGTTATGGCTAAAGCCTAATTTCGGGACAAAATTCCCTTAAGTAGGGGAGGCTGTAACACCCCGTGTATCGAAAGTCAAAGTCAAAGTCAAGATTGAAGTCAAAGGAAGAAAAGATTGCTAATTGCGATCTGTCACTCCTTGCTCAACTCCTGTTTTGACTTCTTTGACTTGTAGATAATCTATTTACTTTATCGCATTAGTTGTATTATGTGGAGTACTTGTTAATGATCGAGGTTTAATCACTATTTATCGCTATTAATCGCTTGTTTTATCGCTTATCGCTTATCGCATCGCAATCGCATTCGCAACTCGAATTATGCGTTCTGGATATTGTTTTACTTGTGTGTGCTATTTATGTGTTACTTGTGCATGTTTATTTTATGTTTATGTGGTGGTGATTAATCGAAAAGCAATAGCAACTCTATCGCAATCGAATAGCAAACGCTAAACGACAATTAATTATGATGATTGTATGTTAGATATAGTGTTTATGCGTTTATTATTAACCTATCGCATCGCTCGCTCGAAACGCATCGCAACGCTCAAAACGCGAATCGAAACAATGAAACTCAACACGCCGGACACCAGGATCGAGTGGCCATCCGATCGGATTGCCATCTGATCAAGTCGCCATCCGATCGGTGGCCCATCCGATCCTTTTGCACCTTTCCTCTTTTGGAAACCCTATAAATACCCACCTGTCACATGTGTATAGACCTCTATTTTAACATATGTGACAGGTGCTTTGGATGTTTGCTTGTTGTTTGATGAACCAAGCTAGGATGGAGTCTAGAAACAAACTAAATAAAAATCTGAGTTGTCGGAATAGATATTTGTCTTTGAGAACAATTTCTGTAATAACTATTTTTATTTTATATGTTTGTGGTATGGGACATGAACCTTAATATATTATAACGAATAATTGTTATGGAATCTCCTTGACAATCTGTTTCGCTCAGTGCCGCGCCCTGATGATTCCGCCATCGGTTGGGGTGTGACAGGTGGTGATCGTGGGTGAATGGCTGATTTTTCGGATAGTTAGTTAGGATATTTTTAGCTAGGTTAATAGGGGTATTGAGCTAAATTTAGAAACCACTTTTTGGCACTCCGGTGAACACACATCATTTCTGTTGCTATCTTTCGAACACACATCCACTAGAATTCATTGTATCAAGCTCAATACTTCCAAAGTTGTACACTTGTTTAGTCAATATACTTGATAGTGGTAGTTTTCACTATCCGAGGTTTTTTATGCAGAAGATCAACCATTGATCAAGGGCTTTTTCCTCGTATAAATCCTTGTGTTCATCACTCATTTCATACATTTGTTATTCATACATTTGTCCAAATAACCAAGCATCTAACCTCACAAAAATCAGATTTGGTTACATTATCCTTGTGTGATTTTTGACCAAGACACACACACACATATATATATACATATATATACACATATATATATAGGGTCGGGATTTAGAGAAAACGATCAAAAGTGTGAGAACGGTGAGAACGCTTAACGATTGTCCGATCAAAACAATCTATGGACTAGATTGGGGCGGTGGTGTTTTCGTAAATAACATCAATTTTATTACGTGGACGCGCTTCATTAAGGGTAAAAGGGTCTTTTGACTACTCCACATAAAACGCCAAATCATGAAATAAAACGCCAAAAACAAAAATCACAGACTATTCTAAGTAAAACGTCATTAAATATAAAAAGCCAAACTTAATTATAGTAAAATCCTGCCTTAAAAAACCGCCAAAAAATCCTATATATACAACATCTTACACCTTCAGTTAAAACACACACACAAAAACCCAAACGCCATATTTCATATAACCCATTCGCCTTAGAAACGCCAAAAAACCCAAACATCAAATATCTTCAACCCCAAAAACGTTTTTTTTTAAATTCAGTTTGGCTGTCAGTAAGATTTCGCTCAATGAAATAGACAAAATCCTAAAGTGAGGATATAGTCCATTTCATTTAGTAAAATCTCATTGACTTATCCTAAACTTCCATCAAATTTATAACGCCAAAACATACAAAAACATTATTGAGGTTTGTTGTCAATAAAGTTTAGCTGTATGGGGTGGACAACATTGTCAGTTATCTTTCTTAACCGAGGATTAACAATGTTGTCCATCTCATACAACAAAACATTATTGATTTTTAGCATGATCAAAATTTGAGGTTTAAGGTGATCTTATTTCGTGGCGTTCTTTTTAAACGCCAAAAAAGTTAAAAAATCAAACATCGTTGATTGAAAAAATTCAAGATTGTTGGCTGAAGGATATAAACTCAATAACATTTTGCTGCATGAGATGGACAAATATTCAAGAAAAATATGCTGATGTTAGACTATGTGCTTCCAAACAGCAACACAAAAAACTACTTGAAAAACAAAAAAACAAAACGAATCATACGAAAGTCTAACCAGCCAGTTAACATGATTCAAAAAGGAGAAATAAAGAGACTGGAGACAGAGAATATTTGGAAGATCAATTGATTATGTATTTTTTTTATTTTCCTTTTCAGTTAATTGTTATATAATAAAAACGCCATATATAATAAAAACGCCAAGACAGCCAAAATGCTTGTTTAAAACGATATCATCCAGTTAAACGCCACCAAAAAAATGCCAAACTATAATAAAATTACTTTGAAAAAATATTATAAAAAACCCAAATAAAAAAATAATAAGAAAGAAAAATAAAAAGCAAACTTGAAAATCTAACTAGAAACAGTAAATACAAAATCATTAAATACTGAAGAATCTAAAACGCCAAACTTGAAAGATGGGACGTGTTACAGACTTTAGAGATAAAAGCTTATAAAAAACATTAATTACAAAATAGTAACTGAAAAGACAAAATACTTTATTATAAAAATGCACCGCCTAATTTAGGCGCCAAAAGACATCCTATAAAATGATACATCTCAGCAACTTCCATTTGATCAAACAAAAAAAAAACGTCAAATACTACTAAATACCACCCACTGATGACACTGAAGATTGGGAAAAAGAGATCCAATTAGGATTTTTAATTTATTTCATTCCCTTGTATTTTTTTTCCTATGGTTGAAATATAATTTAACAATAGTAAAACGCCAAGATACCACAAACGCCAAAATGTTTATAAAAAATAACAGATCAATAGGCCAACTTGTTTAAACGCCTTGGAAAACTCCATTCAAATAGAATTTTTGCCCCTGGGTTCCATTGGCATACGATGTGAATAACGCCATAAACGTCATAAACGCCAAAATGTTGACACAATGGAACCATTAAAACGCCATTAATTATTGAATTTGATTAACGCCAAAAATCTCAAAAACCAAAAATTAAAACAACTTTGGGAAAAAGCGGAACAGGAAAAGCAGAAGATGAAAGGACAAAAAAGCCCCTCCGCCCTTTTCTAAGCGGCGTGACACGTGTTGGGCCAGGAAGCGTTCTCACCGTTCTCACACTTTTGAGCGTTTTCTCCCGATCCCGTTTCTATATATATATGTGTGTATTTGCCATGCTTGTTAAATATATATATATATATATATATATACACATATATATATATAGAAACGGGATCGGGAGAAAACGCTCAAAAGTGTGAGAACGGTGAGAACGCTTCCTGGCCCAACACGTGTCACGCCGCTTAGAAAAGGGCGAAGGGGCTTTTTTGTCCTTTCATCTTCTGCTTTTCTTGTTCCGCTTTTTCCCAATGTTGTTTTAATTTTTGGTTTTTGAGATTTTTGGCATTAATCAAATTCAATTATTAATGGCGTTTTAATGGTTCCACTGTGTCAACATTTTGGCGTCTATGACGTTTATGGCGTTATTCACATCGTATGCCAATGGAACCCAGGGGGCAGGAAATCTATTTGAATGGCGTTTTCCAACGCGTTTAAACAAGTTGGCCTATTGATCTGTTATTTTTTATAAACATGTTGGCGTTTGTGGTATCTTGGCGTTTTACTATCGTTAAATTATATTTCAACCACAGGAAAAAAATACAAGGGAATGAAATAAATTAAAAATCCTAATTGAATCTCTTTTTCCCAATCTTCAGTGTCATCAGTTGGTGGTATTTAGTAGTATTTGGGGTTTTTTTTTTGTTTGATCAAATGGAAGTTGTAACGCCCAAACACGTTTTATCTTAAAATCAACGCAGCGGAAATACGAGCCTTAAAAATTCTTTATTGAAAACAATTTATCATACTTATAAGGCTTTTAAGGCATCATTCATAAAAACTATTACATTACTTTTACATAATGACGTAACAAGAATAACATACAAATACTATTTACATAATCACCCTTCTATGCAATCTGAGCTACTCATCTCGATCTTCATCCGCATATTCCTACATAGCGATAATGGTATCCAATGCAACCTACGGTCATCATTCACAACTGACATGTTAGTAAATGTGACATCTTAAACATCAGCAAAAAGACATAATATATATATATATATATATATATATATATATATATAAAAACATTTAGCAACTATCATTAAATTCAACTGCAGCATGATATTCTTTCGGGTTCATTCTTTACACCGAGCATCCAATCTTTGAAAGTCCAATACTTACATACCTGCATTCCTGTTCCATTCTCAAGGCACATCATTAATAATGTGATTATTCAAATATATTAGAGTCATATATTTATAAGCATATGTACAAGCTCCTTTCTTTCAAGCACAATAAATCCTTCTTCATGTATAAGTACCTACACGCGTATGTGTATACACATTTCATACCCACATACATACATGCAAACATACTTACAAAAATACATAAATACATACATACTAGCTCTTACATACCACTTACATAATTCCCTATGAATTAATGACGTATCCTAATTACAACCTCCATGTAATAAGTCATGTACGAACAAACTTATATACATACTCACTCCTATTCATGATAACTTATAAGTTTAAGCCATTGGAATGAAGTTAAATCTATACATACATACCCACATACTTAATTCATTACCCCGCATACTCGCTCACACATCCCGTCCTTACTCACACGTCTTAAACGCTTTTTAAATATCTTTCGGGTATGTTTCGGATCTTAAGAATGAGTTCCATACTCACCCGTAACCTACCAAGCCATTTGGTAGGGTTGAGGTACATTATAGACGCTTAACGGGGCTTGGAATGGGTTCACGGGGTCCTAATTCAAAGAAAAGCGAAGAATTGCATAAACTTTACATTTTGCATCTGACCTCCACCGTAAGCTACGATGGCTACCGTAGCTTACGGTGGCCACAAAATCCTTACGGTGGCTTACTACTGCCTTACGGTGGAAGATAGTCTTCAGCACCTACCGTAGCTTAAGGTGGCTACCGTAAGCTACGGTAGCGCCCAGATCAGCTCTCCATTTAAATACCAAAACTCGCATAACTTGCTCGTTTTGCATCCATTTCACTTGAAACTTGTTTCTAATTGTCCGTAAAATATTTCCCTACATATTAGACTAAAAATCCATACCTTGAGGTCCTTAAACTTTATAAATTACATTACCGTTACATGACTCATGCATATATGTTCAACCCATTTGATTTCGCCATGCACTTTTCGTTACCTTGTGAACTATTAACAACTTATTACGACTTTCCTTTCCATTTACTTACCTTCTCAATCATTCCTACAAGACTCCTAACCTTCATAAATAGACTTTAATTATATACTAAGAAGTGAGATTCAGAACTCACTTACCTTATGCGTCCGTATTCGCAACCACTACCTTGCCTCCTTTTAACCTGTTAGCCTTTCTTGCTTGAGTCCATTTCCACATAATCCCTATGCTTTCATGTCACCGCAATCACATCCTTATTAGTATACATGATTGTACATATAAATGATCATGTCGAATGCATAACTCATATTTGACTTTCATTAGTCAAGTCTAACAAGCATAAGGCATATACCCAAAATCACATATTTTCATACTCATATAATTCATCATGTCAACGCATAAAATGCATACTGATTTAACACATACCATATGACGTTCTAAGATCTTACAATTGTGACAAAATTCTAGCCATGCCTCTTATGTGCAGTTGACTTTCAAAAGTCAACGGTTCATCATATGAACTTTCGACTTAACCTCATATATTTGTGTTAACATGTTAGGCTATACTAATGGCACTATCTACATTTCATACTCATTATGCAATATGTTTTAAGCACATGATTCATCAAGTTACATCATGCACGTATACAACCAAATCAATACAAACTAAAGCTCTCATGATCCTACAATTGTCATCCACATTCAAAGCTAGTAGTTAACATAATCTCAACATCATTCTTTACTAGTAAGTCCACAAACTACCCATTTAGTGCACATCCATATCCGAATTACCATTTAGTCACTAATCCAACATATGATATGCACATCATCATTCAAGCATAGAGTGCAAATTCCTAATGCATAATTCAACCCAATTCATACCATCAACTATCCCATCTTACAAAATCCTTCTTCAATATATCTTCTCATGTTTAATTATCATCAATCACGTTATTATCAAACTCTACACATGTTCATCCATTATTTAGCATATAATTTCACATGCTAGCTTATACTAAGCATTTCATCAAACACTTGGTGTGCGTACACCCTTTAATGCACAATGTACAACTAATTTATGTATAATCATCCAAGCTTATTCATAATTAATCAAATCTTCTTACTAATCAACAAGTATCATTCATACATAAACATCAAACATACCAAACGCCACATTTCTTTTAATTCATCTAACAAGAATCTATCATACACAACATAGTACATCATTATTGTACAAGAATTGGACATGGATGATATATCCATGTCACCATCTTCACCGTCACAAATGGGTTTCATCTTAAAACATCAAATTAGTCGAAATCATACATAATACATGTTTTATATAGCGATTCTAACACATAATCATGCTTAATTTCATACTAATTCGTGGATTAATCAATAACCCACTTCATGCAAGATCAACAAATCACAAATTTCAACTTACCAAATGTTCATCTTGTCTAGATGATTAAGAATCTAAGCTCATGCATCCGATTTGGCTCCAATATCCATCCTTATTTGATCAATTTGTATCATTCTTGAGTTGAAGAGGGTTTCTTCTCTTCTCCCTCTCTCTGGTCGAATACACATACACACACACTACACACACGTAGGTGTTTTTATCAAACTTGATTCCTTTCTACCAAATTTAGCCCCTCAACTTTGTCACACCTTCACACTTGCCACCAAACCCATTCCTTACTTGTTTTGACTAAGTAATTTAACTAGGTTAAATAGCCTAGTCATTTTATTTCATGTTTTATCATATGGAACATATGGAAATTATGAACATTTAAATTTTGGGACGTTACACATATGACGAATGTAAACATTCGGGTTTTGGGGTGTTACAGAAGTTGCTGAGATGTATCATTTTATAGGATGTCTTTTGGCGCCTAAATTAGGCGGTGCATTATTATAATAAAGTATTTTGTCTTTTCAGTTACTGTTTTGTAATTAATGTTTTTGATAAGCTTTTATCTCTGAAGTCTGTAACACGTCCCATCTTTCAAGTTTGACGTTTTAGATTCTTCAGTATTTAATGATTTTGTTTTTACTGTTTCTCGAGCCGGGGGTCTCACTGGAAGCAGCCTCTCTATTCCTACGGGGTAGAGGTAAGGCTGTCTACATCTTACCCTCCTCAGACCCTACCTTTGCTTTGCTATTGGTGGGATTTACTGAGTATGATGATGATGATGATGTTTTTACTGTTTCTAGTTAGATTTTCAAGTTTGCTTTTTATTTTTTTTTTCTTATTTTTTTATGTGGGTTTTTTATAATAATTTTTCAAAATAATTTTATTATAGTTTGGCAGTTTTTTGGTGGCGTTTAACTGGATGATATCGTTTTAAACAAGCATTTTGGTTGTTTTGGCGTTTTTATTATATATGGCGTTTTTATTATATAACAATTAACTGAAAAGGAAAAAAAAGAATACATAATCAATTGATCTTCCAAATCTTCTCTGTCTCCAGTCTCTTTCTTTCTCATTTTTGAATCATGTTAACTGGCTGGTTAGACTTTCGTATGATTCATTTTGTTTTTTTTTGTTTTTCAAGTAGTTTTTTGTGTTGCTGTTTGGAAGCACATAGTCTGACATCAGCATCTTTTTCTTGAATATTTGTCTATCTCATGCAGCAAAATGTTATTGAGTTTATATCCTTCAGCTAACAATCTTGAATTTTTTCAATCAACGATGTTTGACTTTTTAACTTTTTTGGCGTTTAAAAAGAACGCCACGAAATAAGATCACCTTAAACCTCAAATTTTGATCATGCTAAAATCAATAATGTTTTGCTGTATGAGATGGACAACATTGTTAATCCTCGGTTAAGAAAGATAACTGACAATGTTGTCCACCCCATACAGCTAAACTTTATTGACAACAAACCTCAATAATGTTTTTGTATGTTTTGGCGTTATAAATTTGATGGAAGTTTAGGATAAGTCAATGAGATTTTACTAAGTGAAATGGACTATATCCTCACTTTAGGATTTTGTCTATTTCATTGAGCGAAATCTTACTAACAGCCAAACTGAATTTAAAAAAAAAACGTTTTTGGGGTTGAAGATATTTGATGTTTGGGTTTTTTGGCGTTTCTAAGGCGAATGGGTTATATGAAATATGGCGTTTGGGTTTTTGTGTGTGTATTTTAACTGAAGGTGTGAGATGTTGTATATATAGGATTTTTTTGGCGGTTTTTTAAGGCGGGATTTTACTATAATTAAGTTTGGCGTTTTATATTTAATGGCGTTTTACTTAGAACAGTCTGTGATTTTTGTTTTTGGCGTTTTATTTCATGATTTGGCGTTTTATGTGGAGTAGTCAAAAGACCCTTTTACCCTTAATGAAGCGCGTCCACGTAATAAAATTGATGTTATTTATGAAAACGCCACCGCACCAATCTAGTCCATAGATTGTTTTGATCGGACGATCGTTAAGCGTTCTCACCGTTCTCACACTTTTGATCGTTTTCTCTAAATCCCGACCATATATATATATATATATAACAAACAAGCCTTAAAAATCTATTATTTTTAGGAAATATTATCCCAGAAAGTATAAAAATCATAAAGAATGATTTTGACAGTTACTACAAAATACATGAGTATTTATACACAAATACATGTATACTTGCCAAAGTATACATTTGGTAAAAATGACAAGATATACATGATGCGTGTGAAGTGTTATATATATTAGGTGTATATTTTAAGCCCTTTAACACTTTTTAGTCAAGTTTTAAATTTATAAAACACGATATTTACTAACACTAAACACACATATGGGCAAGTGCACCCATCGTGAGCGTAGTATAGTGTTGGTAAGATACCGAGGTCGTCCAAGGACACAAGAGCTTTTAGTACTGGTTTATCCTCAACGTCTAATCAAGTAAAAAGTTTAGAAAAAATGTTTTAAACAAAGAAAAATAAAAACTAACTAAAATGCTGAAAATAAAAATAAAAGAAAAACAGATAGACAAGATGAATCACTTGGTTCCGACTCGTGTATGGTGTAACCTTTGATTATTTCCGCACTTTTGCACTTATTTAAGAGATTATCTTAGTTATTGTAGTAGGCCCCTCTTTTGAAGGTGACGTTACCCTCAACCCAGTAGTTTGAGTCAGCAAGGATACAATCCTAAAGGGTCGGATTATTGAAAGATAATTAATTAAGTTATTAATGCAAATTATGGTAGGCCCCTCTTTTGGAGGTGACGTTACCCTCGACTAAGTAGTCTGAGTCAGCAGAGATATAGTCCTAAATCGCCGGATTATAGTATTAATTGTAGTTAACTTATGAGGGGATCAAAGAGTTTGGACCCCCGTCATCCAATACCGTTAAGTATTGAAGGAGGTCCTACTAAATTTGACCCATGTCCATTGCAGGACCTCTAAATGCTGAACAATGGCAAGACTCTTACCAAACCGTTCCCTTAACCCCTGACCAGGTAGCCAACATACCTCCATATAGACCGTGGAGATACGAATGGTGAAAATCTTTTATTTTATATAGACAGTAAAATAATGTCAAGACACCACGGACAAACGATAAGGAAGAATCACCTTCAACATAAGAAACTAGTTATTAAAGTCATTAATACAAAACCAAGTAAAAAGTGCGAAAAGATTAGAAATAAAAAGTATTACACTAGACACTTGTCTTCACCAAGTGATGTAAGAGACTTAGGCAGACATGGCCTTGATTGTCAAGAACTCTTACGATCAATCTTGGATCCCGAGACGACTCACACACTCTATGATGGACAATGGATGATGGTGGTGGATGATGGTGTTATGGTGGTGGTGGGTGGTGGGTGAAGTGTGAGAGAGGTGGTGTGCCAAGGGATGGTTTGAGCTTGAGCCAAGCACTCCTATTTATAGGCTGAACAGAAGTTCGGGCACGGCCCCGTGTCCAGTGGGCACGGCCCCGTGTCCACATCCTTCTCTTTCTTCATTAAATGCAGCTTGTCTTATTAGTTGACCACGCCCCCGTATCCGCTGAGCACGACCCCGTGTGCAGAAGAATCTTTGTACTATGAAGATTTGCCTAGATTGTGCGAATCTTATAGTTGACCATGGCCCCGTGTCCGCTGAGCACGGCCCCGTGGTGGGCAATAGAAGCTTCTACCACTTAGTCTTTTCTGCTGACACTTGGGCACGCCCCCGTGCTGGCTGAGCACGGGGCGTGTTCAGTCTTCTGTCTTCTTGTTTTGCTTGGGAAGATGTTGTCGTGGGGTCGGGCATGTCACGTCTGTTCCTTTTCTTGTATTTATGTTAGATTTTGTTGTCTTTTTGCTTCTTTTGTTAATTTGAGCTCATTTAATCCTGAAAATACAAAAGGAAGACAAAAGCACACTTTTTTCCAATATTAGTACTAAAAAAAGGTTAGTTTTATGCCACAATTGATTTAATTTATATGTTGCATTTTGCACACATCAAATACCCCCACACTTGAATCTTTGTTTGTCCTCAAGCAAAACTCTTTATAATGTGGCTTTACACACCCAAATGGAATGGGTAGAAGAGAACGTTTTTGGGCTTGTCATAGAGTGTCGGGATTTCCAAGATTCTTTATTTAGTTTTATTTTTATTTATTTACAATCCTATTCGTCATGATTTATTTAAAACTTTTCATAAGATAAATTACTTAATAGGGCATAACATGCCTTTTTAAAATTTTCTTTATATACAAGTTCACATACCTCACGGGGATCACTCAACACTCGGCCGAAAATGTATTTTAGTGGATCAATCGAGAGCGGCATGGAACTTACTCCTACCATAGGCTTGCCAAGCAATCAATCCTCCTTCTTTTTAACTATATACCTTTGTAAATATCAAGAGGACTTTTTGGGTGAAGGGTTAGGCTTGGGTTAAAGGTAGGTGGTTGGGTTAGTGGTTAGTAGAAAAAGGGCGAAAAGCGTAACGAGCGTCGGTTTTCGTAAGATTTTTTATTTTTGTAACTTTTATTTTGATGAAGCTATTATTCAAACAAAGTTATTTTTGATGAACTTGTTTGTTTATTTGTTTTTTGCTTCATCATCAACAATTTTTTTTTTTTTTTTTGAAAGTCATACGAAAAACCGAGCTAATTACTAAAACAAAGGGTTAAAAATGAAAAAGGTTTTGGTAGGTAAAAGGGTATTTGGTTTGGGTTTTGAAATGAAAAGGTTTAGGCTCAAAGGGGCTAACTAGGGGGATTTTGGGTAGGTGGTAAAAAAAAATAATGGTGTAGAAATAAAAAGGGGTAGTCCTAATGCCTCCATCATTTACTTACTCGGGTTTTAAGTTGGTAAGGACCGGGAATGTATCATCGTGGCAAGTTCTAGAGTCGTAAGAACCAAGCGGCTATTTACACAAGAAACGAAAAATGAGCATTTAGTTTAATGATATATAATTGTATGCTCAATAAAGGCTCAAAACTCACTTTTGTGGGAATGGGTTTTTATGTGATCAAGTATATATATAATTAAATTTTAACTAAGCTTGTCATGCCTTTTCATAATTTTCTTATGTTGGTTCTTTTTATCACGACGCTATCAGTTGTAAATTTGTAAAAATATAACCTTTTTAGAACTTGAAATTCCCAAGTTAAACCTAGACAAGTAAAAAATGAAATTTTTTTGAAAACATTTGGGGTGATTAGCGGTTCCAATAGAGTTTTGTGTAAGGCTTGTATTTAGGACTTGCAAGATTCAAGGTTTTAGCATCCCCCCACACTTAAATTACACATTGTCCTCAATGTGTCCCAAAAATAAGTTTTTAGGTTGATTGAATGTGTAAAAAGGTGTAAAAAGCAAAAATTTTGTGTTACTGGGCGCTGAACACGGCCCCGTGTTGTCCGGGAACGGCCCCGTGTTCAAGTGCCAGTAACAAAATTTAATCAAGAGAAACAGAAGCCTGGACACGGGGGCGTGTTGGGTGAACACGGCCCGTGTCCAGTTTACCTGAACTGGGTATTTCTGCTGACTGTGCAGCACGGGGCCGTGTTGGGTGGGCACGGCCCGTGCCGAACTTACTGTAAACGAAGAATTTCGTTGGACGGCTCCGTTTTCCTGCATGGGGTGCTGGTTCAAGTTTCTCTTGTATCCTTTGCCATCTCAAGTGTGTTTTATTCCTGAAAATTAAAACTAAACTAGAAAACATAAAAAAAAACTAATCTAAATTAAACTAAGGATAGTTTCGCGGAATGCCTCCGTGGTGCGCCACGTTTATAAGGGTCCTTGGCTAGACCCTCCTTATCGGGTGGTTCTGGCTCATCTTCAATTAGGGGGTCGTCATTGCCGATTGGATATTTCATTGACCGCTCAAGATCGATACTTTTTTTAAATGCCCCTAATTGAAGAGGTAGATTGTTGAACTTCCGGTTTTTCAAAGCTTCGTGAGTTTTTACAAATGGTCGTCCCAACACTAGAGGAGCGTCATCGAGGATGACAGAGTCGATCGGGATTACCATCTGATTTGTTTGAACCAAGACATCCTCAACTATACCGATTGATTTTATTACTTTCCGATTGGACAGAAAAATGGGTATTTGAAGTGGAGAAAAATCACTAATACTTAATTTTTCGAAAATGTAGTTAGGCATTATGTTAACACAAAGATCTTTATCGATTGTGACATTACTAATAAATGAATTTTGAAAGAAACATGGAACTGGTGTAATGTTAATTTCAAATGGGTCTTCTTTTATTAGCGAGGTTTGATCATTAGTTAACTTAACACTTACCGTTTCGTCAATTTTAGTGTTAGCGTTTAACTCTTTTAAAAACTTAGCATGAGTGGGTACTAAACAATGATTTTCGAAAGAAGGTGACAAGAGATTAATTTCTTCAAAATTAGACTCTTCTTGAATTTTAACGTTGTCGGACTCACCTTTTTCGTTGTTTAACTCATGTGTCGGTTTTTCACTTATTTGTTCTTCCATTTTTACACTTTCGGTTATCTCTTCCTTTTTTAATTCTTCTCTTGCGCGGGACTCCTCTTCCCTTGCTCGAGATTCTTTTATATAGCGATCGATAACTCTAAGGTGTTCTAATATCCTATCGGTCACTTCGGTTATAGAAAAAGAATCGGGATTTTCAAAGCTTGAATCCGGTTGTTCGATCCTTTGTTCCTCATAATACCCATATGAAGTAGATGGTTCACACCATTGTTCTTCATTGTAAGCATATGATGGATAAGGGTCGTAATTTTGTTCTTCATAATACTCATATGAGGTGGGTTGTTCACGCCATGGTTCCTCATAGTAAGCATACGAAGGTGGTGGCTCATATCTTGGTTCCTCAAAGTATGAGTATGAAGGCTCATACCTTGGTTCATCAAAATATGAGTATGAGGGAGGAGGTTCATACCTTTGGTCTTCATAGGATGTGTATGAAGTTGGTGGCTCGTACCTGGGCTCCTCATAGTAGGTGTATGAATTGGATGGTTGATATGAGTGACAATATTGAACCGAGTGTGGGTTACGACAATTAGTGCAATAATTACTCCTATAATCATCCTCCTCATAGGTGTAGTTGTAACCTCCTGAGTATTGATCCATAAGAATCACTCAGCAGACCACAACCAACTCTCGAGATCAGAAAAAAAAATGGAAACAGAGGCTGGACACGGCCCCGTGTTCAGTGGACACAGCCTCATGTACAGAATCTGTATCTGGGCGTTTTAATTAAATTTACTGATTTCGTTGAGCACGGGGCGTGTTCAGTGAGCACGACCCGTGTTCAAGCTACTGTTACTGGGTGTTTTTATGAAAATGTGCAGCACGGCCCCGTGTTCAGTGAACACGACCCCGTGTACAGGTTACTGTAAATGCAAAACTAAACTAAAATGCAGAAAAATGTGCGCGCGTTTTAAAAAGGTTTTGAAAAACTGATTAGGCCGTCGATTTTAAGCTTTCTTAAAATCATTGTGTCCTCGGCAACGGCGCCAAAAACTTGATGCTTGTGAAGTGTTATATATATTAGGTGTATATTTTAAGCCCTTTAACACTTTTTAGCCAAGTTTTAAATTTATAAAACACTATATTTACTAACACTAAACACACATATGGGCAAGTGCACCCATCGTGAGCGTAGTATAGTGTTGGTAAGATACCGAGGTCGTCCAAGGACACAAGAGCTTTTAGTACCGGTTTATCCTCAACGTCTAATCAAATAAAAAGTTTAGAAAAATGTTTTAAACTAAGAAAAATAAAAACTAACTAAAATGCTGAAAATAAAAATAAAAGAAAAACAGATAGACAAGATGAATCACTTGGTTCCGACTCGTGTATGGTGTAACCTTTGATTATTTCCGCACTTTTGCACTTATTTAAGAGATTATCTTAGTTATTGTAGTAGGCCCCTCTTTTGAAGGTGACGTTACCCTCAACCCAGTAGTTTGAGTCAGCAAGGATACAATCCTAAAGAGTCGGATTATTGAAAGATAATTAATTAAGTTATTAATGCAAATTATGGTAGGCCCCTCTTTTGGAGGTGACGTTACCCTCGACTAAGTAGTCTGAGTCAGCAGGAATACAGTCTTTGTCGGGTTATAGTATTAATAGTAGTTAACTTATGAGGGGATCAAAGAGTTTGGACCCCCGCCATCCAATACCGTTAAGTATTGAAGGAGGTCCTACTAAATTTGACCCATGTCCATTGCAGGACCTCTAAACGCTGAACAATGGCAAGACTCTTACCAAACCGTTCCCTTAAGCCCCGACCAGGTAGCCAACATACCTCCATATAGACCGTGGAGATATGAATGGTGAAAATATTTTATTTTATATAGACAGTAAAATAATGTCAAGACACCACGGAAAAACGATAAGAAAGAATCACCTTCAACATAAGAAACTAGTTATTAAAGTCATTAATACAAAACCAAGTAAAAAGTGCGAAAAGATTAGAAATAAAAAGTATTACACTAGACACTTGTCTTCACCAAGTGATGTAAGAGACTTAGGCAAACATGGCCTTGATTGTCAAGAACTCTTACGATCAATCTTGGATCCCGAGACGACTCACACACTCTATGATGGACAATGGATGATGGTGTTATGGTGGTGGTGGGTGGTGGGTGAAGTGTGAGAGAGGTGGTGTGCCAAGGGATGGTTTGAGCTTGAGCCAAGCACTCCTATTTATAGGCTGAACAGAAGCTCGGGCACGGCCCCGTGTCCACATCCTTCTCTTTCTTCATTAAATGCAGCTTGTCTTATTAGTTGACCACGCCCCCGTGTCCGCTGAGCACGACCCCGTGTGCAGAAGAATCTTTGTACTATGAAGATTTGCCTAGATTGTGCGAATCTTATAGTTGACCATGGCCCCGTGTCCGCTGAGCACGGCCCCGTGGTGGGCAATAGAAGCTTCTACCACTTAGTCTTTTCTGCTGACACTTGGGCACGCCCCCGTGCTGGCTGAGCACGGGGCGTGTTCAGTCTTCTGTCTTCTTGTTTTGCTTGGGAAGATGCTGTCGTGGGGTCGGGCATGTCACGTCTGTTCCTTTTCTTGTATTTATGTTAGATTTTGCTGTCTTTTTGCTTCTTTTGTTAATTTGAGCTCATTTAATCCTGAAAATACAAAAGGAAGACAAAAGCACACTTTTTCCAACATTAGTACTAAAAAGGGGTAGTTTTATGCCACAATTGATGTAATTTATATGTTGCATTTTGCTCACATCAATACACATAACCATTTATACAAAAACAATATTGGAAATATTATTTAACAATTCACCCATATTTATTTTTGGGAAATAATACAAGTAAACATATACAAGGATAAGTTAAAAATAAATTACTTTTAACACATATCGTTTTTGAATCCATATATATATATATATAGGTACGTGATCAGGAGAAAACGCCCAAAAGTGTGAGAACGAATCCTGACGTAACACGTGTCACGCGACATAGTGAAGCGCAAAGTATATATATATATATAGGTACGGGATCAGGAGAAAACGCCCAAAAGTGTGAGAACGAATCCTGACGTAACACGTGTCACGCGACATAATGAAGCGCGGAGGGGCTTTTTTGTCCTTTTATATTCTTTTTTTAAACGCGTTTCACATCACCTCTCCATTTTTTTGGCGTTTAACAAATACGCGGCATTTTTATTGTTTTTTTTTTAGATAAGGAGAATAGTAAATATTTTGGCGTTTTAACTAAGTATGACTTTGATTGTTTTGACTTTCACCCTTCTCCTGTCAGAGAACTTAATGACGAAACGTCCTCTGACCTCTCAAACCTCCATGCAATAACATGTACCATTTTTTTAAAAATTAAATGGCGTTTTAGACAAGATGTGGCGTTTTTAGTGAATGTGTGGAGTGTGAAGCTTTTGTTTAGCTGTTGTACTTATGTAATGAGCTTTTTTTTGGGGGGGGGGCAGGTAGATATTTGTTTTTGGCGGTAAAAAACATCAGTAATTTTCTTGATGTTTATTTTTTTATCAATTGTTGTGTCATGTAGGATGCAGGCCTATAATGTGATAGGCAATTGTGGCGTTTTGAAAAGATAAATAAATTCAATTTCCCATGTAGTGGCTTTTAATATAATAAATGTTTAGCAATAATGTTACCGTCTCTTCATTTTACTCTTTTGCAATTACTGTTTCGTTCAGTTTCATCTGTCAATTAGTGTTGCTTTCCAGTAATACTTTGTTTGACATTTTTTTGCGTTTTATATAGCAACAACGTGATTTGCTAGCATCCATTCTCACAGTTTTCATACTATCAGACGTTTTGGTATTTGTAGTTTTTGGCGTTTTATACTCATTTTTTATTAGTAGATAATTAGATAATAAACAACAGAGAATTAGATAACAAACAATAGAAAATGAAAAAAAAATTAAAAATTCTAATCTAATTTCTCATCCAAATCTTCACTGTCATCTACCTCTTCTTCTTTAACCTTTTTGGCGTTTTGAACCTTTTTGGCGTTTTGAAACTTTTTGAATACCTTACCTAGATGCTAATTTTCCTACACAATGCCTGTCTTTAGAAGAAGCTTATTTTTAGTGGCTTCGTGTATTTTGGTTTGATATATACTTGTTTGGTGACATGTTGAAGATCAATGCATGCTCGAATATATTGATCCCTTCATGCCATCAATATATCAATCAAGAACAAAGTGACATGATGACATATCAGTGTCATCAGTCACTTTTTCATGAATATTTGTCCATCTCATTCAGCAAAAGTTTATAGAGACACCCACGTCAGAGAAGAATCCATTCAGTGCAACTTCATTCAGAACAATACTCAATATAGAAGAAACGAGGTTTCCCATCTGTGGTTTTTTAACTATTTTTTTGGCGTTTTTAAAGTGAGTGGTTTCTAGAAAACATGGAGTTGTTTTGGGTGTGATCAATTGATTGTGCAGAGACGTCTCTCTTATAGGATGTTTTTGGCGCGTAGTTTAGGCGGGATTTTATTATAATAAATGATATTAATAAAGTAACCGTCTTTTCAGTTACTGTGTGTATTTTTACTGCTTTTGTTCACCTTTTTATGAGTTTAGGGTGATAAACGTGCTATCTTCCAATTTTGGCGTTTTTAATGGCTTTAAGCAGTTTTTCGCGTTTTTTTGAGGTTTTAATAATATTTGTCCAAATTACTTTTATTATAGTTTGGGAGTTTTTGGCGTTTTATGGAACAATGGCGTTTCACAAGCACTTTGTCTGTTTGGCATTTTTATTAAAATAATGTATTTTTGTTCTTAGCTGAAAAATACATAACAAACAACAGAAAAATAAAATTAAAAAAAATAAAAATAAAAACAATTCATCTTCCAAATCTTCACTGTCATCAGTCTTTTTCTTCTTTGAAACATGTTCACTGGCGGTTTGACTTTGGTATGCTTCATTTTGTTTTTTTTTTGTTGAAGTAACTTTTTTATGGCCGTTTGGAAGGACAAAATGACATGAGTTTTTTGTTTGAAGTTCATCTTTATCTTCATGTTTATCTTAAAACCATTCATCAGTGTCATCCATCTCTTCATGTCATTCAAAAATTCATAAACAACAAAACACATAAAATGACATAAGTCTGACACCAGCATCTTTTTGTTGAAGATTTGTCCATCTCATGCAGCAAAATGTTATTGAGTTACACCCCCTCAGCTAAGAATGCATTCTGTGAAACTTCGCCTAGAACAATCTATATATATATATAAACATGATAAATAAGGGCTGATGTGTCATGTTTTTAGGGCTTGAGAGATGATGTGGCATCACCACAGGGCTTCTTGAAAGTGGTTTTGGCTCCAAAAAATTCCTCCTTATTAATTCGGGTAACGCGGGATCCGATAACCTTGGTTACGACCCGATATGCAAAAAAACGGATCCATATATATATATAGATTTGGTTCGTAATATTCACACAAAATATCAGATCTTTCTCTTTCTCCTACACACAAACCAAGAAACCCTTTCTTCTTCATCCAGTTCATCCATTGCTGTTCAGAAATCTTCATCGGTAATCTGATTCTTCTCTATGTTGTTTAAGTAATGTATTTACAATGATTTTGTTTCCGTTTCATATATACTTTATTGATTATCAATATTATAAAAGGATTTGTTGTTTTTCTTGATCTTTTGTTTTTGTTTAAACCGGAAACGCAAACCATGTTCTTGATCTTTTGTTTCCGTTTCATATATTCTTTATTGATTATCAATATTGTTGCTTATTAGTAATGTATTGTTTTTTGATTTTGTTGACTGTTAATATGTATGACTAGATTGTATTTGAAAAATTTTGTGTTTTACGAATTTACTTTCAATGTTTGATTCCGTTCCGATTTACTTTTTATATATTCAATCTTATACAACGATCTGTTTTTTTTCTTGATCCTTTATTTATTATTCAAATGGATAGGGCTACCATTGTTGAGACTTTTTGTTGTTTATTGTTGATGTTATTGGGTATGAAATAAACTTAGGTTAATAATAAATAAAGGATCAAGAAAAAAAAACTGATAATTATTAGTAATGTATTGTTTTTTGATTTTGTTGACTTTTTGTTTTTTTTCAGGTTATAATTCTTTCAAGTGTTACCTTAAGGCTGTCAGAGAACTTTTCTCAAAGCATACTATATATTTAATGTTTACGGATGAAATACAAAGTGTATTAGAATGACCAGGAAGAATGTTGGTATGTGACTGGGAAGGTGTACGCCCGATGTCGTTGTAAGTGTTTTTCCCATCTATATTGTTATTTATGTGGATTTTCAATATAATTATCCAAGGATCGTTCGCATTTTGTATTTATTTGATTTCAAAAATCCCATTTTGACAAGTTTAACTACATAATAGTTGTTAAGTTGTGCAGGCTGTGAAAAGCTACCATAAACTTTTGATCATCTTCGGTTAGAGTACAGGTTGGTAAAGGAAGTGTGGCCTAGGGTGATCGATGGTGTAGCGTGATCTCAGGTTCAACGTGTTCGGTGCAGAAAGTGCTTGCGGTTCCTTCAAATATCTCGCAGCCGGTGGTCATCAAGAAAGTTATTCGGATGATATATATGGCGACTCTTCTATTCATATGGCTGGCTGTAAACACTAAGATCTTCTTCAGGAAGACGAAATTGTGGGAGGAGGTTTTCAACGAGGTTACCAAGGTAGTCGTTTTAATGTTTGAAATTTACGTTTTAAAATTCGATGTAATTTAATCCAGTTAAGTTTGAATAATTTTTTCCCAGTTTAACATGTTATTAAAAGTCAAATCGTTACCTAATTTATTTAAGTGTATTGTTAGTAAGTCATTACCTAATTTATTACATTTATTCAAGTTTATTTTTAATAAATCGTTACCTAATTTATTACATTTTAGTATTATAATTTAAAAGTCAAATCGTTACCTAATTTATTTAAGTTTATTGTTAGTAAAGCGTTACCTAATTTATTGCATTTATTACATTTATTCAAGTTTATTTTTAATAACCAGTTATTTTATTATTATAATTTATAACTTTATCTAATTTATTAAATTTAAAACCAGTTATTATAGTATTATAATTTATAACTTTATTTTTAAAGACCTTCGTTTACCAGTTATTATAATAGATTAATACATGGCATTAATTAGCTTCCTAAATTAATTGTATGCAAGTTTTTTTTAATTATTTCCTTAATTTACAATCACGAATTACCACTAAACAACACTATCAAATCTACACCCACTTGATATACTATCTTTCGTTGCAGGTGAATTATTTAACTGGATCTGTTTCTAGCCAAAAATAAGAATTATGTTGCAGCTAAGCATCAAAATTTATTATCTTCACACAGAATCTTCCAAATTTTCCTCCCTTGGTAAGCCATACAAGGCATAACTACTCTCTATAATAATTGCAACTTCTTAATGTTCTATATCCTGATGTTCTTGATTGAAAGCATTGTTCTAAAACCTTTTTGTTTCCGTTTTTTCTTCATTTTAATAATGAATTTATCACGTTCGATAAGGGGCTAAAAGGCCACCAGGTAACAACCATTTTGACTTATTTTTGTATCTCTAAGAATCCCAACTATAAGCTGAGTTCTGTTTAGCGTGTTAAGGATAAAAAATTCATAGCTTTTTTATTTGAATATTTTCAATGTACATTAGATCTTACTTTATAACAAAAATTTGTTACTTTTAGCTGTTTGTGATGACACAATGTTGTTTTGTAATACCACATATTTTCAAGTTTATTGGAAAAGATCTCTCTTATGCGCAAGTCACTATTGGTACCCTTATCTTTCATGTGACTTTCTTCTTCCTTTTTTTTTTTGCAATTTAAGTGATGATTTGGAGTTTTCGATACATATATAGATGGGTTGATTTCTGTATGTTGTTATATTTGATATGTCAAGTGTTAATTTGTGATCTTTGAAGTAGTGATCGTTGATGGTTGTGATTAGGGTTGTGGATACTCACGGCGGAGTAGTACCAGTATAAGTACACTTGGTATTTCATTTTTGCTACCGTCGTTGCGGCTATCGGTGGTTCTATTTTCGGCTATGATCTCGGTGTTTCCGGTAAGTTTTCCTTTGATATCCTTTTCTATTCATCTCTGGTGAGATTTGTGTGATTGGGTGTTGAAAATATAACAATTCAAATTGTTATCTAAGTTATTTATTTCTTTTGTGTAGATAGATGTTAATGTTAATTAGAGACTTGATGCGCCCATGATAAAGTCTGAAATAATTGCGTTTGAATTGGGCTTGAAGCAGGTTTGTGGTATTCATGGGCTGCTGTGATCATGTTGTTGTGTTCATAGGCTGCTAAGTAATGGGCTGGGCTTCTATAGAAGACACATGTTATTCCGGGAGCGCCTCGCTGAAAATAAGGTCAAATAACGAGTCGAATGGGTCAAAGGATTGACCTAAATCATTTAAATAAAAAAATTTTTCTGAGCATAATAAACATTTTTTCAATATGTTTAACACTGATTATTTATATTCTGTTGTTCTCCAGGAACTATGTGGAGGAGGTGCTATTCTTCCGTTGGTTCAAAACACCCTAAAACTGCCAGAACATGATGATCCACTTATTGCAAGTGTCGTTGATAGGCTTAAATCAAAAGTTTTATCTATAGTAAGCCCAATCATGTGTAGACATTATCTACATAAGTAACGGAACGTTTCTTTTATTTCAGGGTTTATGTTTAAATGTATTTTTTTTCAAAAAATAAAAAAACATATCATTTCTCAACACACATATTCATAAAAAAGATTTAAGGATGTGTTGATGACTATTGAACCCGTATATTATTGTTGCTTTTGATTGTAATTTAAATTTTCCTACCCGGGTATCTACCCGGGGAATAACCTAGTATTGAATATACAAGAAACGATGTTTGCCATTTTGACGTTTTACTGAGGAAATAGTGTATGTAAAAGAAACGTCAATTTGGAATCTTTGATGTTTGAGTTTTTTGGCGTTTTCTAAGATGATTGGTATATAGTAAAATATGGCGTTTTTGAGTTTGGTGTGTTTGATGTTTTGGGTAATTTGGCGTTTCTAAGATGAATGATATATAGTAGTAAATATGGCGTTTCCGATTCAGGGTGTGTTTAATGAATGTCTGAGATGTTTTGTTTATATAGGATGTGTTTTGGCCCGTAATGTCGTTTTATTCATGAGTTTGGAGTTTTTGGTAGAGAAGTCTAAAGACCCCTTTACCCTTAATGAAACGCGTCCACTTAATAGAATTGGTGTTATTTACGAAAATGTCACCGCGCGAATCTAGTCCATAGATTGTTTTGATCGGACGATCTATAACCATTCTCACCGTTCTCACACTTTTCACTGTTTTCTCTAAATCCTGACCCTATATATATATATATATATTTGAGAATAAAAATAAATATAATTACAAATAGAAAATACAATTTAATTTAATGATAACGCGACGAACGGGTGAGACCCGGCAATAATGGGCACGACCCACACATGTCTCGAACATGCACATCTTACTCGTGCGAGGCACGGAGCCGTAATAGGAACTAAATCCGTTAACACAACTCACAAGTATACAAAACCATATATATATTTGTAAAATATATATTAACTATTCAAGAACATATACATCTAAAACAAACAAATACATAAGACAAGATGGATAACTTGTACGTAGTGAAATACAAGTTTAGGTGATTAACATACGTAGAACATTTATAGGTTACGTCGCAAACCAAGAAGGGACTGATGAAGTTTAAGACGCACGAAGACGCCAAACAGTGAGTTCATGTGCCCACTTCTAAACATTTTCTTGTTTTCTAAACCTTGGGGAAAATACATGTACAAATGGTATGTTAAAAGTTAAAACTAAGGAATGATACAATAGATCATGTGCGATAGGGTATACGTAAGCACCGTTAATCTAAATTTATTAGAATATAAATAAATAAATAATAAATAATTTTAGGTAGTAAATAATTATTAAAATTATAAAAAATTTCTGTTCTAAATTTATTTATTTTTCTGAAATTTATTTATTTACTTATCATTTATCTATAAATCTAGATTTATATAACTTAAACTAGATAGTTAACACTTTTTAAAACAAGGATGATTTTTAGCATTTTAATACTTAGTACCTAAATATTATATACCATTTCATACACAATTGTTTTGCATATAATCATATAATAAATTTATATGATTATTTAAACCGCTATACATCAACATTTTCGTTAATCGTTTTTATGAAGTTTATTCATTTTATCTTTGCATTTTTATTTCCTTTTATGTTACTTTTCGTTTACTCTTTAGCTTATCCATACACGTATATGTTGGGATTGAACCCTACCAGAGGAACAGATAATTAAAGCCAAAACTGGATCAGAGCAGTGGATCCAGAATAAGCAGATGTTACATACAAGTCTCTCCCCTTGAAAGTGATTTCAACACCTGCTGACCTCCTATCTACTGATCGTGAAAACTGTTGACCCACAACTGCTGTTCAAGTAAAGACCTAATGAAAGACTAAAGCCATGCTGTTCAATCTACTGCCTTGGTTCAAGCATTGCTGATCCGGACAAGTACTGCTGGGTTCACAGCAGTGGAGGGATGCAGCAGTTGTTTATTCTGTCTTTATGTAATGTAATGTATTAAGCAGTAGTTAGTATAGCAGTGTTTGTATAGATCAGGGGTTAGAGTTTGTTAGGAGGTTAGATGTCACTTTCATGGTGACGTCAGCTTAGATGCTCAGTGGTTTGCTAGTTCCTATAAATAGAACAGTGCTCTGTACTGTTCTATTAGCTCTTTGCAACATCGTCTTCTCTGCACGAACAAACACTGAGCTCTGGCTGAGGGGGAGTTTGTATTCAATCATTGCAATTGTAATCGTAATTGAAATAAATTCAATCTTTCGGTTCATTGTGAAAAATGTTTGATCAAAGCATTACTCTCGTTTGATTGTATGTAAAGTTTGTTTCCATCTTAATTCCGCTGCACAACTCATTCATTTCCATCTTATTTCAAACGTAAAATACAATCAAAACCAAACTCAGATCCAACAATTGGTATCAGAGCTTTGGACAGTCAAATTTGATTTAACAATCATTTTGACATAAATAGTTCAGCTCAAAATCGTTGATATCGATAGTTTGTTCGTTTTTGTTGAAAAACAGAGCAAGGTTTAATCACCATTAAAGTTGATTAATCAGTGTCTGTAAAACAACCAGGATGACGTCACAATCACAAGATGATAAGAATAATGTTGGCTCGCTTTTTAAACCACCCATGCTTAAACGTAATGAATACAACATCTGGGAGAGAAGGATGGGACACATCCTTGCTCAACAGAACACTGGATATTGGAGGTCTGTTATTTTTGGTCCCCATGTTCCTATGGTGCCAAGTGCTGAGGATTCAAAGAAGTTCGTACCAAAACCTTATGAAAACTATACTGAAACTGACTTTCAGAAGTTCGAACTCGATGCCAAAGCATTTAGCATCATAGCATCTGCATTACCAAATGAGATCTATGCTGGATTGTTACAATGTAACAGTGCCAAAGAGCTATGGGATGCATTGAAGGAACAGTTTGGGGGAACCGAAGAAGTTATTGAAAACAATAGGGAAATTCTGAATAAGCAGTATGAAACCTTCTGTCACATTAAGGGTGAAACATTGACCCAACAGTTTGAACGTTTTAGTTGTCTCATCAGTGAGCTAAGGCTTGTTAAGGTTGAATTTCCAAAATCAACACAAAATAGCAGGTTTCTTAGATCGCTACCTGATAAATGGGACACAATTGCATTTGTGACTAGAAACTCTGTTGAGTTCAAAGATCTGACCCTGACCCAACTTCATGGTAGACTCCTGACCTATGAAAGGGAGTTGAACCAGAAAAAGAAGTTGCAAGAGTCTGGAAAAGCTACTGATGATTATTCATTCGGTAGTACAGCTCTTCTTGGTCAGGAAGAATCTGGTAGCAGTAGTAAGGAACAGGGTTATGATCGTTTCATTGATATAACAGCTGGTGGTAACTTTACCAACCCTGATCCTCAGTCTGCAAATTATGCTTTTACTGCAAACACTGAAAACCAGATGTCAGATAATTTGTGCTTTGAACTCAATGATTTACAACATTTTGATCCCACTGACTTAGAAGAGATGGACATTCTGCACCAATTGGCTTTGCTCAGTGTTAGAACTAGCAAATTCTACAAAAGAACAGGGCGGAAATTCCCAGGCTTACATGGGAATCTAAGGGTTGGGTTGGATAAATCGAAAATCAAGTGTTACAAGTGCAATAGGCTAGGTCATTTCGCTAGGGAATGCAGGAGTCAAACTACTGGTCCTATAATCACTCATCCTAGCTCAAACCCTAGACCTCAAAATCAAAGCACTGTGCACTATACCCAATATACCCCTGTAGCTCATCTTGACACTTCTCATTATGCTACTGCCCCTATGCCTGTGCATTATGTCCAAACTATTGTTCCACAAATTCAGTACGTGCAAACCCCTGGCCCCCAGGCACAAGTGCAACCTGTTGCACCTCAAACAGCTGCTCCAGCAGTGGTACAACCAGATCAGCAAAGCTTTTTCACTCAAGGCTTTGTTGACTGGAGCAGCATGCCTGATGAGCTTGGTGATGAAAATTTTGCACTCTATGCTTTTGATGAACCTTCTAATGATGAATTTTGTTTGATGGCATTAGAGTCAATACCAGAGGGGATTGAAACTGAAGGTGAACAGCTAAGTGATGAAACAGTGGATGAGGTGACTGAAGCAGTTGTTAATGCAGTTGCTGGAGAATTGCTGCAGGGAGAAAGTTCAGGAACCCTGATTGAACCAATGACAAACCCATGGTCCGAAGAGGACAAAGAAGAAGAGAAAAATGAAAAAGCAGGTGAGAAAGAAGAAAGACCCGATGATGAAGAAAATCATCAATGTGATTGTGCAATGATGGCTGCTGCCAAGGTATCTCCTCAAGTTCTTGAAAAACTGTGTTCTGACAATTGCATTATTGCTTTTGCTAACATCAAAGAGGTAAATGAAAACCTTCGGGATAAAATCTTAACTGATGAAGTCATATTTGAAAGGTCTTTAAAAGAACTTAAAAACAAATTGACTGAAAAGGAAAAAGAGATCAGCAGTCTGAAAGAAGAACAGAGCATAACCAAAACCCAACTCCAAACTATGGTAGAAAAATACCAAGTTTACAAAAAGGAGTTGGAGTCCACCCAGATCACCTGTGAAAGATGGGTGGAATCATGCAAAGGGTATGAGGTTATGCTTGAAAAACAGATAAAAAGCAATGTGAAATTTGGTGTTGGTTATAGAAAACATGATGATGAAAACACTGCTTTTTGAAAAATCTGTTCAAACCACTGATGTAACCACTGAGTTCATCCCCACAAACAAGAATGGCCAAGAAGTGAAAATCACTGATAAACTTGGTAACAAAATCACACTTGACAGACCAATGGGATCCTCTACTTTTGAGGAGCTTGAAAATTACCAGTTTAAACCAAAATGGTCTGATGAGTGTGATATTCTTGAAAATTTTAAGCCCATGGACTTTACATCAACTGATTGTGTTAAAGCTCCAAAAGCTAAAGTCATTCCTCTCAAGGACATCCCAACAGAGGTTAAAACATCTGCTGCAAAGGAGTCCGAAAAGAGAAAGAAGAAAGAAAAGATCAATAACCTGTTTTGTGAATTCTGTGAGAAAAGGAATCATCTAACAAAAGACTGTTTCCATTTAAAAGCTTATGATTTGAACAAAACAAGTGTCATTATTCCAGCTGAAAGCTGCATTGTTTGTGGTAAAACAAACCACAAAACTCAAGCATGTGTGTATCTCAAAAACTTTGATGTGAAAAAGAATGAGTACATTGCTAAAACATCCTTGAGTCCATCAACATCATCTGTCAAATTCACCAAGAACCAACCACTGTTTGTGCCAGTTCAAACAGCTGTCACAAAACAGCTGAACCAAACATCTGTCAAAAAAGATGTTTAGGTTACTAATGCACCCCCTGCCAATCAGTTCAGAAAAGGCAAGGAAAAACAGTCTTACCAAAGGATTCCACACGTTTATGAGGCCTACAAAAGGCCCTCTAAACCTAAAGTGAACAGGCATCCTTTTGGGTACCAACAGGTGATTGGTCAAGACCCTCAACAGTGGTTAGCAAGAAACAGTACTAAAACTGTCCAAACCCCTGACCTAACCACTGTCCATCAATGTAGATATTGTATTCAATGTGCATCCATCCCAGACACTGTTGAGACCCCATCCAAAGCCCTATTGGCTTTGGAAACCCTAATGAACTAATCCTTTTACTTCATGTGCCAGGAGCTTCTGCCTGTTTAGATAGCCTTTGGTATGTTGATAGTGGAGGCTCCAGGCACATGACTGGATGTAAAGCCCTACTCAAAGATTTCAAAATTCATGGAGGGGGTGATATATCCTTTGGGAATAACAGTAAAGGGAAAGTTCTGGGGTCTGGTACAGTACAGCCTGGAAATGTAAAATTTGAAAATGTCAATCTGATAGACAATCTGAAATTCAACCTCCTGAGTGTTTCACAAATGAGTGACAAGGGTTATGGGTCATTCTTCACAAAGGAGTGTTGTAGGATTGTTGGACCAGAAATGGTCAAACAGATTGAAGCAATAATAAAAACTGGTCAAACAAAACTTGTTGCTCAAAGAAGTGGCAATGTTTATGTTGTTGATATGTCAAAAGAGTGTCCCAGAGCTGATGCCTGTCTGTTCTCAGCTGCCTCTAACAAAGAGACAGAACTTTGGCACAGAAGGCTGGGGTACACAAATCTTAAGCAATCACTGAAATTTCAAAAAATGGTTTGGTAAGAGGCCTACCACAAAAATTGTTTTCTTGTCCTAAATATTGCATTTCCTGCTTAAAAGGAAAACAGCATAAAAGTTCTTATAAGTCCATTGAAGAGTCCAAAACAACCCAGTGTTTGCAAATGCTGCACATGGATTTGTTTGGCCCAGTTCAAGTCATGAGTCTCAAAAGGAAGAGATATTGTCTGGTTATTGTTGATGACTTTTCTAGGTTTACATGGACTTTCTTTTTACACTCAAAAGATGAGACTGCAGGCATTTTGCAAGACTTTGTGACACAGGTTGAAAAGCAATTTACCTTCCAGTGAAAAGCTTCAGGAGTGACAATGGCACATAATTTAAAAATAAGGAGTTGGATGCCTTCTGTGTGAAGAAAGGGATTGTAAGGCAGTACAGCATCCCTAGAACACCAGAGCAAAATGGGGTAGTTGAAAGAAAGAACAGAACTTTGATTGAGGCTACCAGAACCATGCTTGCTGATTCAGGTTTGCCATTAACTTTCTTGGCAGAGGCAGTAAACACTGCTTGATATGTCCAGAACAGAGTTTTAATAAACCCCAGGCACAAAAAGACTGCTTATGAAATTCTGTATAAAATCAAACCACTGATCTCATACTTCAAGGTGTTTGGCTGCCCATGCTTTATTTTGAACTTAAAAGATTCCATTTCAAAATTTGCAGCCAAAATTGATTGTGGTTATCATCTGGGGTACTCAACCACTGCCAAGGCCTACAAAGTGTTTAATACACGGACCAAGGCAGTGGAGGAGACTTTGAATGTAAAGTTCAATGGACTTTCATCAATGAAAATTCCAGCAAATCCTGCAGATCTGTTTGATCTTGATAAATTCACTTTTGAAAATACTGCTGTCAAGACTAACAGTGCATGTCTATCAGAGGATTCAACACCAGACTATGGGTATGAAATTATCATCCCTCAAAGGTCTGCCAAAATGGGGAGAGCATCAGATGTTCAAAACAGCTGTCAAAGCTCAACCACTGCTACCTCAACAGTTGTTGACCAAAGTAGCCCATCAACCACTGCTTCCACATCCTCAAACACTGCTGACAAAAGTCCCCAAAAAATGGATAAAAGTCAGCATGTGTCCACTTCATTACCTCCAATTCCACCACCTTTTGAAGCCACTGCTGGATCATCAAAGTCCCCAGCAGTGGTTAGCTCAGATGATACACATTTGCAGCCTTCACCAACAAATGCCATCATTCCATACCAAGGAGATTTAATCTACTTGAGATCTCATCCACCTGATCAAATTATTGGCAACATCAATAAAGGGGTGCTCACAAGAAGCCAAACCCAAAACATTTGTCTTTTTGCTGGTTTTCTATCACTCCATCAGCCAGTCAAGTACCAAGAGGCACTGAAAGACAACAGCTGGGTAGAAGCCATGCAAGAGGAGCTCCGACAGTTTAAAAGACAACAAGTATGGGATCTTGTACCACTGCCAGAAGAGGTTAGTCCCATTGGCACAAAGTGGGTCTTCAAGAACAGAACTGATGAAAGGGGTATTGTTGTCAAGAATAAAGCCAGGCTTGTGGTTCAAGGTTACAGACAGGAAGAGGGGATTGATTATGATGAAACATTCACCCCTGTTGCAAGATTGGAAGCCATTAGACTGTTCCTGGCCTTTGCTGTCAACCACAACATGAAGGTGTTTCAAATGGATATCAAAAGTGCTTTCCTCTATGGTACAATTCAAGAAGAGGTGTATGTCTGTCAACCTCCAGGTTTTGAGGATCCATTTTATCCAGACCATGTCTACAGGCTGAACAAAGCCCTGTATAGCCTGAAACAAGCACCAAGGGCCTGGTATGAAACTCTTTCCACCTTTCTACTCTCAAATGGTTTCAAAAGAGGTACCATTGATAAAATACTGTTTCTAAAATGGAGAGGAAAGGATTTAATGATTGTCCAAATTTATGTGGATGACATTATTTTTGGAAGCACATGCAACAAAATGTGTGAAGAGTTTAGGGAACTCATGACAGCTGAGTTTGAAATGAGTGCAATGGGTGAGCTGCAATGCTTTCTTGGTCTCCAAGTTCAGCAAATGCAAAATGGTAGTTTCATTCATCAAAGCAAATATGCAAAAGAACTTTTAAACAAATTTGATATGAATGATTGTAAACCATGCAGCACACCCATGGCAACAAATAAGCTTGTCATGTCTGATGAAAAGGATGAGCTGATTGACCAAACTCTATATAGAAGCATGATTAGGTCTTTGTTGTACCTAACTGCATCTAGGCCAGACATCATGTTTGCAACATGTGTTTGTGCAAGAAGTCAATCAGCCCCCAGAAAATCCAATCGTATTGCTGTAAAAAGAATATTCAGATACATAAAAAGTGCTCCCACACTTGGTATCTGGTATCCAGCTAATGGGAATATCAAGCTTTCAGGATTTTCAGACAGTGACTTTGCTGGATGTAACACCACAAGGAAGTCCACATCAGGAGGGTGCCAGTTTCTAGGTGATTGCTTAGTTTCATGGCAAAGCAAAAAGCAAGCAGCTGTTTCAACATCCACTGCTGAAGCTGAATACATTGCTGCTGCAAGCTGTACAGCCCAACTCCTGTGGCTTCAAAATCAGTTGCTGGATTTTGGTATCACTGCCTTAAAGACACCACTCATGTTGGATAGCCAGGCAGCAGAAAATATCATCAAAAATCCAGTTTCCCATTCAACCACCAAACATATCGACATCAGACATCACTTTGTGAGGGATTGCAATGAAAAAGGTTTGATTTCTCTGCATCATGTTCCAACTAAAGACCAGCTGGCAGATGTGCTCACAAAAGCATTAGATACTGCCACCTTTGAAAGCTTGGTCTCTAGAATTGGCATGCTAAACATGGAATAACAAGCAAAATCTTGTTTTTATGTGAATAAAAGCATTAAAATGTTTTCAGAAAATCAAAAATCCATCCTTAAAAATAGCTAAAAATGAAATTTTCATTAAAATCCTTAAAAGTCTGCCATAACCACTGATTGTTCAAAAGTCTGCTCTACTTCAAAGTTTGTCCACTGCTGAAAGCCATCCTCTGTCCACTTATTTCCTTGATAAACTCTGTTGTTCAAAAGCAGTGTCTTATCCACTGATATGCTATCAACTGATAGTGAAAATCATCCACTGCTTTCATTATACCGTTGTAACCACTGCCTTCATCAGTAACTTTCATAAAAGTACTGTCCTTCATTTCTTCAGAGTTTGGCATGTGGGCAGTACATAGTGGTCAATACTTTTGTAGCCGCTGCCACGTCAGCCTTCACTTTTTCCTCTATAAAACCCCCACTTCACACCAAAACAGGGTTTTACTGTCGAATTGAATTCTCAAAAATTCTTTTCTCAAAGCAGTTTTTCTTCTCATTTCTTCACCAATTTCTTCGATCATCATCCTCAAAATGACAAAATCGAAGCCATCTGCAAAACCCACCTCCAAATCATCATCGAAAGCGGCCTCTCAAAAGGTCATTATCACTGAAATTCCTTACAAACCATCTCACAATCTTCTGGGTCTTCTCACAAAACCCGGCACCACAGATGCTTTCGACTCCATCATCGCCAAAATGGCTAAATCAAATTACAAAACTTTGTTAATAGCCGATGCACCAATTTACTTAGCAACCCAACGAGAGTTTTGGAAAAACGCAACCCTTGACAAACAAGGTGAAACTGTGGTAGCCATTAACTCATCTTTAAAGGGTAAAGCTATTCAAATCACGCCACAATCTATATCAGAAGTCTTTAAACTCGAGGATCAGCAAGGTAAAACTTCTTTCCCTAAAAACGAGTTAAAAATTGACTTCATTGAGAGAGGGTATGCAGACACAATGATGAAGAAAGCTACCTTACAAAAAGGTTTCTTTCCTTCTGCAACAAGGTTTTTATTCCATACCCTCCTAATGTGTGTTTCAAACAAAACCACTTCTTTTAATGAAATACCATTAAAGATTCAAAATCTGGGATATGCTATTCTTCAAGAAGAAAATTTTAATTTTTCTCGGGAAATCTTTAATGATTTGGTTAACAATGTTGAAACAAAATTATTCTTACTGTTTCCAAAGTTTTTAAGCTATTATTTTGAAAAGAAATTCAGTAAGGATGATATTGCTGCAATAAACCAAGGTGAATATTTTTAAATGAACAACTTAACTGCTGAAACTTTTACAAGAATGTTAACACCTTGCAAAACACAAGCAGAGATGCCTGAGCAGAATTTAGCAGCTACCACTGCTCCTCAGGTATCTGCTGCTGAGCCCACTGCTCAAGGTGATCAAAGTAGCAGCACAACTGCTTTGAAACCCACACCTAAAATCACCAAAAAGCCACAGAAAAAGAAAAATCAAAAACCCCCCAAACCCATCAAAAAGGCAACTCTGGAGGATGAGATACCAGAGCAAATGCCTGTGACAACACAAAAGTCACAAGAAACCACTGCTGCTTCTTCCTCACAGCAGTTGGTACAAATATCTCAACCCATAACCAAAACTCCTCCTGCTTCTTCTAAAAAAGAACAGGTTGTACAAATAGGGTCTCCACATCATGATGCTCTGGAAACACTCGTTTCCATCATCCACAGCCCAATGCCCGGGGCAAATTCTCCTTCTACACCAAACATCACATCCACAATTCCTCCACCAACTAAACTTCTGTTGGATGCAATCGATTTGAACCAGGTACTAACCAGTCCTTCTCAATCACCTATTAATGAGAATATACCTCAACAAATGACTGGGTCTGATGTATCAATCCTTGCTAACCCACCAACACAACCTGAGGAGGTTACACCCCTTGAGTTACAAGTAACTCTCGGTGGTATTCCAAGTGAAGCAGCCACTACAAATGTTGAACCCACTTGTTTACATTTGGACAGTGGTTACATCAATAAGACTTCCTTGGAGGCAATTCCTTACATAGCACCTCTGCCAACCACCAGTGGATTTATTTTTCCCACTGGCAACATCAAAAGGTTGTCAAGTGTTGAAGGAAGAAGACCCCAGTACCAAGAAAAAGGGGCATCAGTGGTTAGTGTTTGGAGTACACTCCCTACCTCAACCACTGATAAAACCACTGTTAGTGGGAAATCAGATGATCCCATTAAATTGGGTGATGATTTAAAATATCAGGATTTGACGGAACGAGTTGAAAAATTGGATACATCTGTTGCAGATATTAAAAACATGCTACAACAGGTGTTGAAAATACAAAAGATGCAATCTACTGTTGTTCCACCTCAAGCACCTGCTCCACCACAAGTATCTGCTACAAATGAGCTCTGGAACCTCTTCCAACCTTTTCCCCAACAACAAAAAGAAATGGCTGATCAGCAACATGAACTACATGTCAAAAAGCTGAGAAACATAATGGAGTCTAGGTACAAGAACACTCAAGCAGATATTAAGGCAATCAAGGCCCATTTATTGGAAACCACTGGCACTGCTCCTCCAACAGTACTTTTCATTGATCAACTTCCAGAAGATAATGCCAAAAAGGGGGAGAAAATTCAGGAGTGGAAGAAGAAGGGAATAGATGATGGTCTTTACATTGAACCAGAAAGGGATGCTATGACCAGAAAAATTCCTGTGCCAGATGGTAGTAAAAGGGTTGATGCAACCCAAGAAGCACTTGATGAAGGAGTAGCAAGTGTAAAGAGGGATAGAGTGGCAAAGGATATTTCAAGGTGGAATGAGGAGAAAAGAGCTTTCATGGAGCTGTATGCGCAGGGTTATTCTGGGTCAAAGGATACTAAAAATCCTAAGACAAAAAGGAAACCTAAGTCCATCCCATCCAGAATTCCAAAGCATATTCCTAAACCACCATCCAAAAGCCATTAGCATCAAACCTCCACCCAAACAGCTGTTGTAACTCCTGCTGTATCAACTACTGCTGGTACTTCAGAGGTTTCAACATCTGTTATCACTTCAACACACACCACTTCAACACACACCACAACCACTGCTTTACCATCACCACCAAAAACAACCTCACCACCACTTTCTCCTGCCAAAAAGCAGAAGACAACAGATGTTACAACATCTGTTGTAATGACAACAGTGGTTGAAACACCAGTTGTTTCAACAACTGTTAGTTAATCACAAACCACTGCCACTTAATCTATCACCATTGTTCCACCCAAAACATCATCAGTCCCTCCTCAAACAAAAAGGAGAAGGCTAATTCTAAAAGATGATGACACATCTCCACCACCCACATCTTCAAAATCTCTGTCACTTGTCACAATTCCAAAACCCATGCCTCTCTCTTCAGCTCAAATTCTAAAGCCATTACCTCCTGCTGGTGTCTCATTTCCTCTGGAACTCATTGCAGTTAGGGAAGAAATCAAATCCTTTTACTATGAGGATGACCCAGCTAAAAGGAGTTTGCCATCAGTTGAAGGATATCCCAGGCCTAACAATATTGAAGAATATTTGAAACTCAAGGCCAAGCAAGCAGAGGATATCGCAATAAAAAATAAACAAGGGAAATCTGATAGGGAATTTCAGCAAAACTATCAGTTTCTACTCACTCAGGTCAAAGCTATGGAGCAATTTGCCAAAAATGTATGTCAGCAAATCTCAGAAAGGGCAGATGAGTCCTTGAGAAAAGACTACATTGAGAACATCATGACCTACAAGAAATACAAGGGGGAGAAACACATGTACAAAAACTGGACCATTCCTGAGCTTGAAAAAGAGGCAGCCAGGATTCAAGAAATGATCAAAAATAAGGTCAAGCAGACTCCTCCTGAAAAATTCAAACAATTTGAAGCTGATAAGATCTTAGAGTTGAAGAGAATGAAAGAGGAGATGATAGCAGCTGATTATGGGTCAAAGAATTCTGTGACAAAGTGGGGAGAAGATAGGGTCAGGGCTACCTACAAAAGGTTAGAGGAACTTAGAAAGAAAGATCCAACAGTTCCACAAAAGCCTGACTACTCCAAAGCAGAGGTCTTAAAAAGACCACCAAAGCTGCAAGTCAAAAGAACCACTGCTCCAGCTGGTGCTGCCATCTACAAAAGAAGGAGCCAAAACCAGTTAGGGGCTGAAACAGTTGCAGATCTAAAAGTTGGAAATGCTGTTGTAAAAGAGGGCATTAAATTAATAATGAAAGAAGATCTTGAACTGGAACAATCTGCAAGTACTGCTCAGCCAGTCATGAATAGGCCAGCATCTCCAAACTCCTCATCAAATAAAAATCTCCCAAGAAACCCACCAGGCTCAAAAATACAAAAGTGGGAAACTGACAAACAGACCTACGTATTGACTTTGCTCAGGTCTGGTGGAGAAGTGAAGAAAATATCAAGGGAACAAGCTCTTCGCCTGAGTCTTGAAGATTTGCAGGATCTCCTTGATTTTCCACTTAGCAGGGATGATGATGACACAGATGCCCTAGACTTTGAACTACAATTTAAAGGTCAGATAAGGGAACTGCTGATGAGGCAATAAAAATTCCACAATAATGAAGAGTTTTGGCATTATCTGTTCCAGGGGGAGATTGTTGGGATTGAACCCTACCAGAGGAACAAATAAATAAAGCCAAAACTGGATCAGAGCAGTGGATCCAGAATAAGCAGATGTTACATACAAGTCTCTCCCCTTGAAAGTGATTTCAACACCTGCTGACCTCCTATCTACTGATCGTGCAAACTGCTGACCCACAACTGTTGTTCAAGTAAAGACCTAATGAAAGACTAAAGCCCTGCTGTTCAATCTACTGCCTTGGTTCAAGCACCGCTGATCCGGACAAGTACTGTTGGGTTCACAGCAGTGGAGTGATGCAGCAGTTGTTTATTCTGTCTTTATGTAATGTATTAAGCAGTAGTTAGTATAGCAGTGTTTGTATAGATCAGGGGTTAGAGTTTGTTAGGAGGTTAGATGTCACTTTCATGGTGACGTCAGCTTAGATGCTCAGTGGTTTCTAGTGCCTATAAATAGAACAGTGCTCTGTACTGTTCTATTAGCTCTTTGCAACATCGTCTTCTCTGCACGAACAAACACTGAGCTCTGGCTGAGGGGGATTTTGTATTCAATCATTGCAATTGTAATCGTAATTGAAATAAATTCAATCTTTCGGTTCATTGTGAAAAATGTTTGATCAAAGCATTACTCTCGTTTGATTGTATGCAAAGTTTGTTTCCATCTTAATTCTGCTGCACAACTCATTCATTTCCATCTTATTTCAAACGTAAAATACAATCAAAACCAAACTCAGATCCAACAGTATACATTTACGCTTTTACCCTTTTAGGCTAGACTTCGTTCGCTCATCCAAATCCTTACGCTCATTCGTGACTTCGTTTCGGTTAACTTCACAAACCGTGAGTATACATGATCTCTTTTTACTTTTACACTTTTTTGGATGAAAACATATTCATATATTAAATACACCACAAAATTGCACATGCTTATACAAATACATATTCACTTACATGTTCATTAGTCTATATGCCTTGTGTGTTACATACCTGTTTACAATTGTTCCTATGCATATTCATTAACTTTGCTAGCCGCCCTTAATATGTATAGTGCTATAGGATTGACAACCCGCCTAGATTGATCCTTTCGGATACATGGTCATTGTTAAGTTCACATTCATGACATAGCCTTTTATGCTATGGTGCACATAGTGTCGTACATTTAGGTTTGAACATTGCCTTTTGTACATGCATATTACATATTGTCATATTAGTACTTTGACATATGGATTATGCTATTTTTACACTTATGATATATGTATCAAAACTTGTATACTCGTCAACTTTTTGTTGATCTTTATTATAACATGTTTTCAGGGAATGCTTGAGATGATGTTGACAAGATTGCTATCAAATAGTACTTGGGCTTATACTTTAAATTCAACCAAATGTTATGTTATCGTTTCTTTTGTTGAACAATGTGTTTCCTTTTGAGTATTGTATGACGATTCAAATTTCAATGATTAATATATTTTAATTTAGTGCTTTGATATCTTTGAACAGTCTACTCCGTCTCACTCCGATGTTTTCACCATTGGTTGAAGTGTGACATATCTCAAGATTTTTAATGAATGCTTTGTCATCTATGATTATGAGACGTGATATTTATTTATGTTAACTATGTTAGCATTTTGGTATGCTGTTCGTTTTCGAGTCGAGGGTCTCTCTGGAAGTAGCCTCTCTATCCCTATGGATAGAGGTAAGGTCTGTCTACATCCCACCCTCCCCATAAGTAACTTTGCTATTTGTGGGATTTACAGGGTATGGTTGTTGTTTATTTTGTTATCTCATATGCATCCTATATGTTAGTTACTTGTATTTCCTTTTTGTTATTGACTCACTCAGCATTGTTTTTTGAATGAAGTGACTAGTTATAATCACAACTAGAGAACTAATCAGATGAGCTATATATCCATTGATTTCACGGAATGGTTATAGTAAAGAATCAAGAAATACAAAAGATAGCTCGATAGAAGACAAAACCGATTTCTAATATCAATAAGAAAGGGGATGAGAATACTAAAGAGATGATTGGATGAGGAGAAAAACACTGAATTCGCTAAACATTCTTTTTCATAACCCAATTGTTCTTCGTCTCCTTGCTTATATCCAGCAATGGTAATTTCCTGATCTCACTGTGCTATTCAATTTGTTGGGCCACTGGTCCAAGCCGGTTAGTTGGGCCTAGTTCATAACATCGTACACGTTAGGTAATTAGGACTGTTGAGCCAATGTGGGGCTAGTCTACTTGGTAGAGGTACATGCCTCTTAGATAGGAGGTCTAAGATTCAAACCACATGAGCTAGAAAAGAAATTTATAATATTCAGTATAAAGTAAAATAGAGTAATATTTGTCTGTTAAAAAAAACTAGGACTTTTGAAAAGACAGGATAACGTGGCATCAATAAATGTACAAGATATTCCTTGAAACAATTCAATATATTTGAAATGAAGTTTGATTCAGGTACCTATAAATAATCATAAATGAGATGGTAGGAAGTTTGATTGAGATATCTATAAATAATCATAAATGAATGGTTGGAGGAGTAGAACTTATAATAGTGATAAGGGCCCCCGACCCCCCGACCCCCCGACTTTTCGCTCACTAGTGCCCGGTATGTAGTTTTCGTATAAATTTTTTTAGGTATATATGTTTTCGACCCCCGATTTTATAATTTTTAAGGTATAATTTTAGGTCTGGTGACTTTCGACCCCTCGGTCGGAAATCTCAAGCTTTGCCACTGCACATAGAACGTTAGGCAGAGCTTACAAGAAAAAAAAAAGACATTACAAATACTACTATGTTTAAATATTTAAATGAGTTAACTTTCATTTTGTTCCATGTCATTTGGTTATTTTAATGGTTTTACCCCAATAGTTTAAAAATAATTATTTTCTTTCCTGACTTTTCTAACTTATTGTCATTTTGATCCCCATCTTTCCAACCTTCCACAACCATCCACCACCACCTTCAACTACCACCTGCTGACCACGACTTTTAACTAAACGTTTTAATTGAGTTAGAGGCAGGTAGTAAACTATCTAAATACCGCTACTTTTAATTGAACGTTTTATCTGAGTTAGAGCCAGAGAGCGAACTTGCGACAAATTCGAAAGATCAGGGAGGAAAATGACTATTTTTAAACTCTTACGGTAAAATCGTTAAAATGATGAAACCACGAAAGTTAACTCTATTTAAATGATGAAACCACGAAAGTTAACTCTATTAGTATACTATAAAAAGGCTATGTAGGTGGTGGGGCATTTTTTTTCTTTTTTTTTTGCCTTTTCCAACATTTGAATTTTCTTTTTTTTTTTATTTTTTTCTTAATTTACGTTTTCGGCCCTTATGCTTTGTGTGATGTTTCTTAAATACCAACTTCTTTTGCAATTTACAGTTTTCATCAACTTTTTAACTTTACGTTTTTACCCCTTGCATTGATTTTTTTTTTGTTCAATGTTGTTTTACGTATTTTTTCCCATCTCTTGTAATGTACGTTTTCGACCCTTATGATTTGTTTGTTGTTTCTTAAATACCAAATTCTTTTGTAATTTACAGTTTTCGTCAACGTTTAAAGTTTACGCTTTTACCCCTTGCACAATTTTTTTCTTTCTTTTTTGTGGTTTTTCTTTTTTTACTTATAACCTTTAATTTTCAGTATTGACTCTTACAACCTCCTAACTTTCTAAATACTTTTAATCAACCTTTACGTCTTTATTTTTTTTCGTGTGGCTATAAACTTAAGTTGATTAGCATTCACACTGACAACCTTTTTACTTTGTAAATACTCTTCTAATCGAGTTTCCCACTTGATGTAAGATATGTGTCGACATACTTTTGTATCGGATCAAAAATCGGGTTGCCCCGCCGCGAAGCGCGGGTGTAACACCCTAGTTTAAATTAAGTTTACAAGGAGCATTCAAAGAGAAAAAAAAAAAAAAAAAGGAATATTCTGGACCCGATAAACCCTCACCTCACCACACCACGTAAGCTTCCTCGCGGTGACCATTTTCTTCACGATATTTACGCTTTTCAATCGCTGGCAACCAACCTTCCATCGATCGCAACTAAAACACTCTCAGATCTTCTTCACATACACCACACAATAACTTTTCATTCAAATCCACAGGTAATTTCGATTAACTAGCCTTGATTTATTTCAACTATGTTTGTTACTTAATTGCAATCGAATTGTTTCTCTTCGGATCTAGGGTTTTAGTTAAATCTAGAATTAGGTTTTCCGATCCGTATACGACTGCTCGATATGTGTGATTCTTGTTTATATCTTGTTTCTATGCAAAGTAGAAAGCTAGAGGTGGAAAAAATGTGATTAAGTAACAAGGAACTGTTCTGTTTCCAGCTGAAATTCGTTTTTGTAACTTCATAAACTTGTTTTGTTTTTAGGTTTCGTTTTTGTTTCTCTAAATGTGTGCTTAATTGACAGTAAATCTATGAAATACATGAATTGCAAAGTTGTTTTGCATTTTAGTGTGTGCATAAAGTACTTCTAAGATCTTCTTCAATTGAAGCAGTTTAGGTTATTGTGTTAGCGTATATATGATATTTATTTAGAAGCCTAAACATGTTTCATTTTAAGCGTTTGACACGGAGTTGATTAAAAAGTTAGCAGACTCGTGCTTGGACCAACTAGACAGGGGAAAATATGATAGAAAAGTCCGAACATAATAAAAAAGAGCATAACTTAGGCCGTGACAGAAGTTACAGGTCCCATAAGCAGTGGGCGGAAATGTCTCGACGTGGTTTGTCCCCGCTGTCAGACATTGTCATTGAAGTTTTTTCCCAAATTTTAGCCAATTCTAAATCTTTTTTTTTAGTTTTACGTGTCTATTTAGGCTATGCGTAATGGGCATTCTAGGGGCGTGAAAGGGTTTGATAACGTCCCCACACCATTCCCTATGGGCATTATAGGGGCATGAAACAGGGGGGGGGGGGGGGGGGGTCCTAGAATAATGTCCAATGAGGAGGAAAAACATGGAAAGTAATGAATGAAAGGGCATTAAGGGGCCTTAACCATTACATGGGGCGTTATGATGCTGATGTGTCACACCCCAAATTTCCACGTGTTACCAGTGGGCCCGGTAGGGGAATAACGTGACGTGGTTGGCAACATCATAGTCAAACAACACAATATATAAATGCACAGCGGAAGCAAAAGGATAAATATATTACAATCCGAAATAATGTACATCCAAGTATTATGACGGAAGTAAAAGATCCACAGGCGGATCGCAAATAAAATAACATGGTTCAACAGACTTTAGGCATCTAAGCTTGCGAGACTCTTTATTGATGCTAGGAGTAGCCAGCGAATTCCAATTAGTACCTGCACTTAGCCTTTTTTGGGAAAATACGTCAGTTTACACTGGTAAATACAATCAACTGACTCATTTTAAAAAGGGTTTAAGAAAATGATTGTTTTGAATGCATATGGCACAAATAATATTTTATAACTTGGGATACTTATCTAATATATAAACTTGTACAGGATTTACATGTTTCTTATGCGTTCAGTAACCCGGATCGAGCCGAGTTAAAGATTAATGGACACACCACTTTAATTATGAGACACTGACAGGTGTACGCCTACACCTGTGTGCTAAGGTCGTGGCCATTCCGTAGAATGATGCCAGGGATATCCGGGACAACGGTCATTAACCCCCAAAGGCTTTAAGTAAACAAAACAAATTAAACGGAGACATCTCAATAATTTAACCATAATAAGATTAAATATTCAACGCCCGACCAAGCGGTATTTTATATACCGTACCCCAAGCCCGTATAGGGAAATAAGTTAAAAGTATTTACCTGAGCTAAATATAAATTCAATCCCAGCCGTATCAAATCAGCAAGTACAGATAGCTTTTACTGGGCTCCTAAATCTGGAACGAAGGTTTTTAATAACCTATTAGAATCCTAACGGGTCTTTGAATTAAGCCTTGACTTAGACCGATTAGTTTTCAAAAGGAAGATACGGTTCAAACGCATGATAAGGCGAAGACCGGAATAGAATGTGATTTAGACCCGACAAGTTCGGATACTTGTATAATATGGGTATATTATACACATTCTGGATTTTGAGATAAAACCGATAAGGTTTGACCCGTTTCGGCTAATTTATGTAAACTAGTTACATAAACCGAACCGAACGCGTATGAAGCGTAACGGGTAACCATAAGAGTCCTAAACAGGTTTCCT
>JARYGA010058628.1:0-32147 GCA_030545235.1 Helianthus tuberosus | reverse complement strand
GTCCTACTAAAGTTGACCCAGGTCCTTGCAGTATCTATACACTGAACAAGGCAAGACTCTTACCAAACCATTCCCTTAACCCCCGACCAGGTAGCCAACATACCTCCATATAGACTGTGGAGATATGAATGGTGAAAATATTTTATTTTATATAGACAGTAAAATAATGCCAAGACACCACGGACAAACGATAAGGAAGACTCACCTTCAACATAAGAAACTAGTTATTAAAGTTATTAATACAGAACCAAATAAAAAGTGCGAAAATATTAAAAATAAAAAGTATTACACTAGACACTTGTCTTCACCAAGTGATGTAAGAGACTTAGGAAAACATGGCCTTTGATTGTCAAGAACTCTTACGATCAATCTTGGATCCCGAGACTACTACACACACTCTATGATGGATGATGGATGATGGTGGTGGATGATGGTGTGTGGTGGTGGTGGAGTGTGGGTGAAGTGTGAGAGAGGTGGTTTGCCAAGGGATGGTTTGCAAATGAGCAAAGCACCCCTTTTTATAGCATGCACAGAAGCCCGGACACGGCCCCGTGTCCATTGGGCACGGCCCCGTGTCCACCCATCTTCTCTTTCTTCATTAATTGCAGTTTGTCTGCATTAGTTGACCACGCCCCCGTGTCCACTGGGCACGCCCCCGTGTCCGCTGGGCACGACCCCGTGTGCAGAAGCGTATCTGTAATATCAAGATTTTCCTAGATTCTACGAATCTTAGAGTTGACCACGGCCCTGTGTCCGCTGGGCACGCCCCTGTGGTGGGTGATAGAAGCTTCTACAACTTTGCCTTTTCTGCAGACACTTGGGCACGCCCCCGTGCTCACTGAGCACGGGGCGTGTTCAGCCTTCTGTTCTCTTGTTTTTGCTTTTGAGGATGTTGTTGAGGGGTCAGGCATGCCACGTTTATTCCTTTTCTTGTATTTATGCTGGATTTGGCTGCAATTTTGCTTCTTTTGTTCATTTAAGCTCTTTTAACCCTGAAAATACAAAAGGAAGACAAAAGCACACTTTTTCCAACATTAGTACTAAAAAATAGTTAGTTTTATGCCTCATTTGATGTAATTTATATGTTGCATTTTGCACACATCAGTCAACTTACAAATCTCACGCGGAATTGAGACTAAATGATTTTGATAAATTAGGTGGTGGCGGCAGGATGAGCTGGCGGTGGCAAGATATGGTTAGGGCTAGGGTTAGGAAATTGAGGAAGATGATGTGTATATGCAATTTTTTTTGTTTTATTTATTAAACATTTAAATATAACCATGAATTGACCAGAATACCCTTAACTGAATTTTTTATCTGGTTAGTGGTAAAGGACGTACAATGTAATGGGTTTTGCAAATAAAAGATTGCGATTGTAATTATTGAAGTTAAAGGCTATCCGTTGCAATCTGGTACAAACATAAAGGACGAAAAGTGTAAAAAAACTTGATTTTTCACTTCTAACCCCTTTTCATTTTTTACTTTTAACCGAAAGTTTTCCATCTTTTATAATTTAACACAAAACTTTATTATCTACAACTTTTGTACCCATACTTTTTATCTTTCGCAAGTTTTTCGATTTACGTTTCGTTCTAAATTTTGCGAGTTAACATGTCGTAGCGTGCATGTGAGGTTCAACGTTTTTGTTCTATTTTTTCATATTTGACAGACCCGTCGCAACGCGTCCATTTTCCCCCTTTTGAAAAGTTCGCCGCAACGGGCGGGTCGTAGATCGACTAAGTTATCATTTTCTACGTTTTACGTTTCTGGTTAATTTCTTCGTATTAAGACACTGTAACGGGTGTGTGTGGTTCAACGATTTTAGTCTGCTTTTCGTTCAGTGTAATTTTTACCATTTTATCTATTTTATTTTTACGATGTTGAGAGTCGATGTGGTTGTGGCATTGGTGCTACTTGGCACGGTTTTATGAACGTTTTTAACCTATTAAAATTTTTTCTAATTTTTTGTTTCGGTTTACCCCTATACTTCCTTTACTTAAAAACTATTTTTTACGTACATATTTTATGTACGGGTATGTGTAAATATGATTTCTTCTACATTCCGACGTAAACTTTTTTTATAAACGAGTCAGGTCAACTATAATACGTTTTCGTTTAAAGAAATCATTTTTACATGCATATTTCTATGTACGTTTTCGTATAAATTCAAGTTGTTCTACGTTTCGACATAAACTTTTTGAGAATTGATTCAGGTCAAATATATTATTTTTTTGTGTTTATTTTATGTACGTTTCGTAAAGTTTGTTTCGAACCGAGTGGAGTCAAATTATGGTTTCTTTTTCTCCCCTTTTTTTGAAAGCTCTAATTAAGCCCTTTCAATTACATATGCATATTTTCCTTCATACACGTTACGTTTTCTTTGTATAAGTTGGGTCACATATAATACGTTATGATTGTTCGATATGAATTCCATTTACTTTACGTTCGATCCAATCACAATGCTTATACAGGTTACACTGAGTTCAACTGGATACGTCGAAATATGTGTTTTCATATGGTTAATGCATCATATAACGTTTGGACTAATCCATTCAATGTTTACGATGTACACGCGCCGCAACGCGGACGGGTCTTAACCCTAGTTAAAATAATTGAGTAACTGGAAAATAAATATTCATAAACTTACCATGGATTAAAATAATATTTTCTCAACCAATGTTCTCTTTAGTTAATAAAATTTAGGAACCCAAATTTCTTAGTCTAGGATTTTTTTCAGGGTTATTGAATTTTATTACTTCTAACTGTTGGGTATTGGCCGCTGGCACTCCCAACTATCACTTTGACTTTCACCACTCTCAACTTAACACTTTGTGTGTTGTGTCACTCTGGTCGAGTGGACTTTAGCTCCATTTTTATATTTTAGGAGCAGATTCACCTGCAGTCATTAGTAATTCACAAAGTGTTAGACCAATATCACCAATAACACAAGTCAAACACTAAGAAATGTTCACCTGTGTAGTGACACAACACACAAAGTGTTAAGTTGGGAGTGGTGGGAGTCAAAGTGATAGTTGGGAGTGACAGCGGTCAATAACCAATAGTTGAGAGTGATAAAATCCAATAACCCTTCTTTATCTTCAAATATTTTCTCCTGATTGTTTTTCTATTTGTAAAGGGAATGGGCATTCAAGAGTAGTACCCTTGCCATAATGTCAATTTTTTTAAAAGTACCTATTACCATAAGATATTGGTTGGCGTCTTACCCTTGCCATAAACTATTTTTTCTTTTTAATTTTAATAAAGTCAAATGTTAGGTAAAAATTAATTTTCAATGAAATAAAAATACATAATTCAAAGTAAACTAATGAAATTAAAAAAAACATAATTAAAAAATAGAAAACAATAAAAAACAAAAAATAAATTACACGTCGTCTTTCTGTTCGATGTACAGTTGATCTTGAGCTGCAAGATGGATCGCAAAATCATTTCCAAGTCGAAAATGCGTATCTCAATCCCTCAACTCTCCAAGAATAGTATCGTCAAAAATGAGTTCGGCGACTAGATCCCGGATGTGGACCGGTGAGAACTCATGTTCGTCGTCCTTTAAGATCATATTGTGCAGTTGCACGTATACGTCACACTAATAATCTTGTCCACAGTCATAGCACGCATGGGTCTCCTAAATATGTCTCATTTTCCTTTTAGCACACCAAAAACACACTCCACATATTTTCTTTCCCCTTCTTGCAATTTCCTGAACTTTTTTTTTCATTCGGATCGGCGAGATATGGATATGTTTTCACAAACATTGACCAAGTAGGGTAGATCCTGTCAGTTAAATAGTATCTACGTTTGTATGTATGTCCATTCACTTGAAATGGACACTTTGGTGCGGTTCCACTCCGTTCAACAAGATATATCGGAGATTGTTGGAGCACATTGATGTTGTTTAGTGAACCAGGTGGACCACAATACGCATGCCAAAACCATAAATCTTGTGACGCGACCGCTTCGACCATGACCGTTGGGTATTCGTGATCACCTCTCATATATTGGCCTTGTAACTTAATGGGACACATCCTTGAAAAAAGATGCGTACAATCAATGTTACCTAACATCACTTGAATGTGGTGTTTTTCTTTGTGGTTTATGTACACATTCGCTACGTCAGTGCTTATCAGCCTACACAATAATTCATCGCCGTATAATTAATTCACGATGTTACAAAAAAATTGTAGGCACTCACAGAGTGTATTGCAAATTTTGTCCTTTATCTGTATACTCAATTTTAAGCGGTGTCCTTTATCTTTAAAACTGATGAGTTTTAAAATCCTACACGTTATGTCCTTTAGCCCTAACCCAATTAGATTTTTTTATTAAATCGGATCACACAAGGATAATTTAGTCTTTCTACCCATATATATAAATATTTTAATTAACAATAAAACAAAAATAAACTAAAGTTAATATAATATAATATATTATGTATAAAAAGTATATGTATATGTAAAATATACAAGCCCTATCTCTCTCTCGCTCTACCTCCCTTCCTTCCTCCTTTGTAAACCATAACCAAAAAACCTCCATGACCACCACTCTCAAAGCCACCAACACCATCACTTTTCTCCACCTGCCACGACCTCACCTGTTCTCCACCACCACCATTCTCTTGTCCACGACCACCCCACGTGCCACCGTACCATTCCCAACCAACACCCATCGCCCCAGATCTGAAGAGGAGAAGAAAGCCGGCGACAACCACCACCGGATCTGAGGACAAGAAAGGCGACAACATCATCAAATTGTGGAGGTTGCTGCAGGTGGTTTTGATTTTGTGCGTTGCCGACGGTGGTTTTCATTTTGCAAGAAGGAGAAGAAACGAATGGCCGACAATGGTTTTGATTTTGTGTTGTGTTGCCGACTGTGGTTTTGATTTCTTTTCTCAACCACCACATCTAAGAATCCAGCGTTACAGGTTTTGATTTTGTGTTGCAGGTGTGTCTCTCAGCCATCACAAGATCTGCGTAGGATAAGAGTGCTGCTAGGTTTTGATTTTGTGTGTGTTTGTTGGGAGAGAAAAAAAGATTTTAAAGGCTGGTGAGTTACGGCTAGGAGAGAGGGAGAAAGAGATGGGTAGGTTGGGTTGGAGGTGGTGGCAGCAGGTGGCGGTGGGGTGGTGGGGTGGTGGTGGTCGATAGTGATATAGGTGGGTTGGGGTGCAGATGGGTGAGAGAGAGACAAAATGGTTTGGTATTTAAATAATGGGTCCTATTAAATCCACATGGTATCATCTTATTCTCACATGGTTGATACGGGCCGTATAAGGTTATACGGCCCGTATCAACCATGTGGGAATAAGATGATACTGTGGTCGTATATATATTATACGACGATGATATACAGCTCGTATATATGTATACGACCCGTATACAATGATTTTCATTTTTTTTTATTATTTTATTACTATTTGACACGACGTATTATTACTCGATTCACGTGTGATTAGACGTAAGATTCTCCGATTCGATGTTATATTCCTCGAATCTCGTGCGAGTTATGTGATTAGACGTTAGATTCCTCGATTCGCGTGTTAATCAATTGAAACGATGTAATATTCCGTAAAATTCTCTATATAAACGACACTAATTTCATTCATTTTCATTCAACTCCTATTCGTTTCTTCTATTTTTCTCTGTATTCAAATTATTTACGTTATAATGTCGGGTTGGGGTGACTTTTTTAATGTGTTTGGTAACGAGGCGAATCAGGGGAATGAAGATAACAAAGCGGGCATGTTTGATCTGAATGCTCCGTTCGATCCCATTTTTGCGTCTGGTTCAGGTCAGGATACTTGGGGTTTGGATGCCATTCAGCCTAATTATGCTGGTTATTATCCATCGCAACACCCGGTTAATTTTGAAGCCCCTCCTGTTAGTGTTGGACCGCCGACTGATAGTTCTCATTCTCCTCCCATAAGTTGTGGACTGCCTGAGGGTCCAAATGCTGAAGAGGAACGTACTGAGTTTCAAAACAAGGAGGTATAACATTTAATTATACGTTTATTTGTTGTATGTTAACTATTTTAGTGTTTTTACGTTTGATGTTGTTTTTATTAAAATCTTAGATTAGGGTTGCTCAACGGGTCGTGTTCGCGGGTTGGTGGGTTCAACCCAACCTGAACCTGAAAATTTTACACAAACCCGAACCTGACCCGAATCGAAAATCGTATCATACATAAGAACCCGAACACGACCCGAAGTTTCATGGGTTGACCCGAACACGACCCATTAAAGCCGAATTTTTTTATTTTTTTTTTCTGAAATTAATATATTAAAGTTAAAATTTACTTAAAAAACACAAATATATATATATATATATATATATATATATATAATATCATATTTAAGTTATAAAATCTATGTTAATTTCTCTTTTTAACTTATAATCATGGCATAAAAATACGCACCCCATTTAATTTATATATATTGTAAAAAATATATAATATAGTATAAATGTGTAACGGGTCAACCCGCCATCCCGACCATGTTGACCCGAACCCGACCCGTTAATCCAAACGGGTTCGCAGGTTCAAGCTGAAACTGACCCGAACCCGTTTATACTAAAACTAAACCTGGGTTAATCATTTGAGTTAATAATTAATTGACACATATAAGTGTTTCCGTTAGAAATTCGCTAGCATGGATGAATTGATAGACTGGTGTAGAGACGTCGGACGCGTAAATGGCTACGCCCTCGTCACCAAACGCACCATCTACGATAAACCCCATAGTTGTCAGCCGGTAAAAATTTGGCTTACGTGCGATTGTGCCGGCAATTACAAATCAACAGCGACGGTCAGACGCAGCGGGACTAGGAAAACCGGTTGCAAGTTCCAACTGGTCGGGACATACAGAAAGAGGTTAGGTTACTGGGATCTAAGGGTTGAGGAAGGTAAACATAACCACGAACCATTTCTGTATCCAGAGGGTCATCCGTCCCTAATGAGGCTGACTCCATCGGAAGAGAGGACGGTGGAGCAAATGACGCATCAGAACATCAAACCACGAGACATTCTTGCTGCCATTAAAGAACAGAACCCCCATAATGTCTCAACAAGAAACACCATATACAACGCTCGAGCCAAATTGGGTCGAATGGAACAAATCGGCGAGACTCCAATGCAGATACTTTTTGACCGGTTGGAGAAGGTTGGGTTTGTTTTTTACCATAGAACATCTCAAAACGGCGAACGGGTCGAGGATATTTTCTTCATCCACCCGGAGTCGAACATGTTGTGGCGCGCTTTCCCGCATGTGTTGCTTATAGACGCCACCTACAAGACGAATCGGTACAAAATGCCTCTAGTCCAGATTATCGGTGTTACATCAACGTTGATGTCGTTTTGCATTGCTCATGCGTTCGTAAGCAACGAGAAACAGGAAAACTTCACATGGGTTCTACAGAGGTTGAAACACTCATTAGACAGTGTTATGGAACCCCGTGTAGTAGTAACGGATAGAGATCGCGCCCTAATGAACGCATGTGCAACCGTGTTTCCCAGGGCTAGACATTCATTATGTAGGTGGCACATACAGCAAAACATCTTCAAACATTGCAGGAAAAGCTTTAAAACAGATGATAAATGGGAGAGGTTTCTTTTCAAGTGGGGCGAGCTAATTAAATCAACGACCGATCATGACTACAACTACTGGTACGAGCGAATACGATCAAACTTGCCACGCAAAAAAACCGACGGTAAGTTTTATATAATTTTTGTTTAATAATCGTATTTATTTGACTTGTCTTAACTGCACTTGACTTTGATTACAGAGATTATGAACTATTTGGATTCAATCTGGTTACAACCATATAGAGACCGGTTTGTTTCGTTCTGGAGCGACCAACATCTGAACTTCGGTCAACGTACAACGAACATGGCAGAGGGTCAACATGCCCTTTTGAAGCAGTACCTAGGCGACTCTAATTACACCCTGGAGAAAGTGGTACCACTTATCGATAAGCTCATAAGAAACCAGGTGACAGAAATCAAAGGCAGCATTGAAACAAGCAGGAGCCGAACATTGGGTCATCATAACAAACCAATATTTAATCTCCTACTAAAGAAGGTTTCACATGCCTGCCTAGAGGTGATATCAGACGAAGTAAATGAAATAGAAAAATTAAAGTTATATAACCGTACATGCGCGTGCCGTTTGTATACAAGCAGTGGGTTGCCGTGCGCGTGTCGGTTGGAAGCGTATATAACGAATGGTAATACATTATTCGACCAACCACATTTTATAATCATACCCTTTCATCACGCAAAATCTTATTGACGTTTTATGTTGTTTGTTGATATGTTCCTTAGGTCAAATGATCCCGTTGGAGATGATAGACCCTTTTTGGAGAAAGTTAAATTTGGACTCCATAGTGGAACCGAGCAAGGTGGACTCTTTCGACTTAGACGGCGAATTTGCGCTTCTCAAACAACATTTAAGTGCTCAGCCGAGAGAACTCAGGAAAAACTTTATTCAAAAGATGAAGGAGTTGGTACAACTCAATAAGACGAAGCTTAAACAACCAGTTGTGCAAAAAAACACACGGGGTCGTCCAACTTTAAAAGCTCAGCAACAAAGGAAGGATGATTCGTTTACGGAGCCTTCAAGACACAGCTTTTTTACAACGCAGGACCAATATAGTGATTCACAAGATGGGTTTCGCACACAAGATGAGTTTGGCACACAAGAGTCAAATATCGAACCTACCAGGCACAGCTCGTTTGTCGAGTCACAAAGTTATTGTACTGAAACACCTATGTTCTTCGGCGAGATTGCGAAAGGCGCTAAGAATTCGAAAACGAAAAAGAAGGTCGCAAAATCAAAGGAAGAGCCACCAGACTTACCTTTGCTGCCTGTCGGACAAGTTAATATGTTCACGCACTTCAAAAAGTTCATTCCACCGTGCTTCTATCCACACCTCAGTCACATACAAAATGTGCAGGGTGATGGTAATTGTGGGTTTCGATCTATAGCGGTCGGCTTATCGCTTAAAGAGTGGCAGTGGCCGTTCATACGGGAGCAACTTCATGATGAGTGCAACCGGTTCCACGAATTTTGGAAAAACATAAATGAACTTCAGTATCAACAAGTTATGGAATCATTAGTTTGGTCAAAAGACCATATAGACGGAGCACCTCGACATAAGTGGCTACAAATGCCATTCACGGGGCTTCTGATAGCAAACCGGTGGAATGTCATTTGTCTCTTATTAAGTGACCTTGGTTGTGCTTCATTTTTTCCCATGTTCAGAACAGCCGAATAAAGTATTCCGCATCGAACAGTTGCGCTTGTACATGTACACAGGAACCATTTTATTCACGTCAGATTAGAAGGGGAATATCCAATGCTAACCCCATCAGGATACTGGCGACAACCGACACGGAATACGCCAACAGAAAGTTGGTATCACTATTACAAGGAACGTATTGACCAATATAATACGATCATTGATGAATATAGGACCAGGGATTACATAGATTTAGGTGCCCTATGAATATAAAATGTTATTTGCATGTTTTGACAATTTGTAATGATCAACATACACGTTATATAAATGTTTTGGCAACTTTTTGAGATTGAACTTGAAAAAACGTTTAAACGAATCAATTTGCATGTTTTGACAATTTGTAATGATAAACATACACGTTATATAAATGTTTTGGCAACTTGTTGAAATTGAATTTGAAAAAACGTTTAAACGAATCAACGTTAACGCATAACGACCGTATTTTCGTCAGTTCCGCATATAGTAATTGAAAAAAAATAAAAAAAACTGAATTGTATACGGGCCGTATAAAAATATACGCCTCGTATACTGTGATCGTATATTAAGTATACGACAGAATTAAAATAAATTAAATCACTGTATACGGGCCGTATACTTTTATACGGCCCGTATACAAATCAAAAAGATCGTATAGGTTTTATACGACCTCATTTCCACCATACGGCCTCAACATTCCACCAAAAATTCTCTCGGATCGTTCTTGGACAGCGTTCTTCGGCGTTTTTGGCGTTTTCTTCTCGTTCTTCCTATACGGTACGTTTTCGTATAGTGAACTTTTAAATTCCGTAACATGTTAGATTATGGTCTTGTATAGTAAAGCGTAGATAGGCGTAACGATTACGATTGTATAATTCAATTTGAAAAAAAAATTGAAACAGGAAATTGTAAATGATTATTATGTGTATACGGTCGTATAAATTGTATACGATCGTATAATGTTTGAATATTCAAAAAATATACGATCGTATAAAATTTATACGACCGTATACACTTGAATAATCAAAGGTTATACGATCGTATACATTATATACGCTCGTATAATGTTTGAATATTCAAACATTATACGCTCGTATATTTATATACGGTCGTATAACGTTTGAATATTCAAACATTATACGCTCGTATATAATGTATACGGTCGTATCCTTGTTGAATCTTCAAACATTGTACGAGCGTATATCATATGTACAATACGTTCGTATACAAGAACAGTATTCGTATAATACGTTAACGATAATCGTATAGTGATTGCTAAGTTGTAATTGTTATTTGTTACAGATGATATGGATGAGTCATCAGCAGCTGGTGCGGCCCGTAGAGGTCGAGGTCAGGGTCAGGGTCGGGACCGTGGACGTGGACGCGGACGGGGACGTGGACGTGGACAGGAGGAGGAGGTTGTGCCCGATTTTACTGAGACGGGGCAGTTTGTTAGAGATATCCCCCGAGGTACGGTTGCCTATAGGGTTTTGGGCAAATTACGGGAGATGGTGCTGGATGCGCCTCGGACCATAGATTTTCAGTTTTTGACAGATATTGGAGCGATCGGTCGGGTCCGGGAGCTCATGCCAGCTAACTCCCCGTGGGACCGCTTATTTGATGCCGCCGCAGAGCGGGCCCACAGGGAGATTACTTTAGAGTTTTTATCTACCTTTACATTTACGGACACCCGGGGTGGGGGTTTTCAGCATTTTTTGACGACAGACGCCGTAACTTTTACTATTTGCGGCAAGACTCAGAGGATGGCACTTCCTCAGTTCGTTGTTGCCTTGGGTCTGTACTCACAGGAGGACTCAAGGTCACGCGCATTTTTTGATGCGCCAGTCAGCACGTCCACTGACGTGTTGTGGCCGTATTGGTGCAGTATTGGGTTCGGGGAGTTCGCGAAACCGAATCAGCGATCCCCGAAGGCACGGGCGACTGATCTTTACGACCCGTTACACCGATACCAACATCGGTGTATCGCCGTGACGATCGCCGGTCGTCATGATAGCAGGGAATGGGTCACCCAAAGTGACCTATTCTTCTTGCACGACTTACTTACCGGCGGGAGGGCCAACTTGGCGTACAAGTTGGCCGCATATCTCGCCGAGTACGCTTTTAAGCGACCCTCTTCCCACATCAGCTGTGGGGCCTTCATCACCCGTCTGGCGAAGGGTTACTTGCGCCTCCTGTCCCCGCAGGTGGCAAGTGATATGACGCAGACACGCCAGCTTGACAGGGTTGGGAGGGACACATCCCTATCGATGGGTTTGGCTCGCGAGGTCGAGGGAGGGCAGCTGGTTTGGGCTTATGGTGTGGGTGAGGGACCCCGTGGAGAGGGTGGTGATGAGGAGGGAGACGAGGGAGAGGGAGGCGAGGGCGAGGGATGCGACGGAGAGGGAGGCGGCGGAGAGGGGGTCGCTCATACTGCCGATCGATCACAGGTAGTTGAGGAGGAGTTACGGGGTGATCGCCCGTACGTTCGACGCAGCATGAGACAGCGTGTGATGCCTCCACCGGGGGTGGAGGAGAGACTCGTTCAGGTCGAGTCGGCTGTAGCTGCAGTCAGAGGGGATTTAGCTGCAGTCAGAGGGGATTTAGCTGCAGTGAGAGAGGATGTACAGTGGATGGTCGAGGCGATTGTGGCTATGCATTCTGCCGCGCCCCTACCTCCACGAGCTGGCGCTGCACCACCACCACCACCACCACCACCACCACCGCCGTAGCTGCTTATTGTATTATTATTATTTTTTGTTATTTTACGTTTGAAACTTTGTAAAAGTTTATCTTTTTTTTTAGATGTAAAACATTATAAATATTAATCTTATGTTTAGATGTTAAGTTGTTTGTTTAATAATTGTTGTCGTAGTTTATCATAATCATATCACATATTTTTCGTTTTACATAGTGGAAACTTACTAAACATTATAAATACGTTTAACTAGAAACTCGTAACATAATCCGATATATACAATACTATTTTAAAATTTATAAAACTTATTAAACGGTTTCCCGATTGCAACAAAAATTTAACTTTTCTATACATATTTATCGTTTTACAAAGAGGAAACTTATTAAACATAATAAATACGTTTAACTACAAACTCGTAACATAATCCGATATATACAACACTATTTTAAAATTTTCAAAATTTATTAAACGGTTTCCCGATTGCAACAAAAAATTAACTTTTCTATACATATTTATCGTTTTACAAAGAGGAAACTTATTAAACATAATAAATACGTTTAACTACAAACTCGTAACATAATCCGATATATACAACACTATTTTAAATACAAAAATTTATTAAACGGTTTCCTGATTGCAACAAAAAAGTTAACTTTTCTATACGAGCTATACGGGCCGTATAACATTATACGGCCCGTATACAGATTCCAAAACTAAAAACCCTTGGCAAACCTTCGAAACAAAATTATGCAAATATGTATACGGCCGGTATATAACTATACGTCCCGTATACATATAAAAACAAAAAAAAACATTCCACCGCATAAAATTCTGTGCATAAACATTCTATATGGCCTGTATCAGTTTATACGGCCCGTATAGATATAGGGATGTGAAAATAAGATTATAGGGGATGTGGAAATAAAACAACCCTTAAATAATTTATATAGTTAGTCCCTTCACAGGTGAAATGACAAAAATGCTCTCATATTCAAGTCACATGATTAGATTTAACAAAAAAATCTATTAGGTTAGGGTTAAAGAACATAACAAGTAGGATTTTAAAACATTAAGTATAAAACTCATCAATTTTAAAGATAAAAGACACCGCTTGAAATTAGGTATAAAGATAAAGGACAAAATTTGCAATTTACTCGCACTCACACGAAGTCCTTTCGGACATTTGTAAGTACTCGTCGGACTCGTGAGTTGTTTAATGGCGGATGTAACTTTTTGTATCATTGTAAAACTTTTTTTGAACCGCCCGCCATATCCCTCTTGAAACCAAGGATATTGTGCTTCCACATCACCAACAATTTTTAAGAACAATTGTTTCGACAACACGAAACCGGTAACAGAATGTTTTATGATCATACTTTGGTTCATCAACAAAATAATAATTCATAAGATTTTCGTTACCTTTAGGCAATCATGTTTGACGATTTTTTTTTGGAATGCTCGACGACGTTGTTGTGTTTCCCGCTTCGGCTTCCTCAAGCATCTTTTTGAAAAAAAAGTAAGCGACTATCAGTTTGAAAAATCGTCTTCAAAATTGTCAGGCGGTAAAAAAAATGCCCAAGTCATCATATGAGAAATTAGCCATTTAGAAAATGATATTGACTAGAGCGAAAATGATATAAGATTTGAGTGAGAATGATATAAGATTAGAGTGAAATGAAAAATGAGGTGATTAGGGTGAAGGGGGTGGTTAAACACTTTGGAGTGGCAAACCAAAAAACCGACCAATCAGAGCGCGCCATGTCAATCAGTCAAAAGTGTTTAAACTTTGGTGAAAAGTGTTGCAATGGTTTAAACACTTGGTGAAGTGGTAAACTATTTTAAAAAAAAAAAAGGAAAAAGTTGTGATTGGTTGAGATAGGAATGGACCCCACCCCCACACCCCCTCTCTCTCTCCTTCCTCCCCTCACCGATTCGGTAATGCCCCACCAAAAACACCCCATTTCGACAAACACCTCATGCGGCAAATGGGTTGGCGGTGGTTTGCCGCCCATTACCGATTCGGTGATGTGGGTTTGCCGCATCGACTCCCTTCACCCTTATTAATAAGGTAAAGAAATAAATAAAATATATATTTTTTATTAATGTTAAACGGCCATATTACCGTTGGATGGTCAACGATGCATTGAACCACAATAATTTAACGCGGGTTGTTCTTGTGGGTTGCATAATCCGCTCGCCTAACCCGCATGGATGATGACGGTGTTCTGACCCTGGTTCAAACCCGGAAAATGGTTTTTTAACGTTATATTGTATCAAATTAAAAAATATAATCGTTTTGTTCTTTATTAAAATGGAGGAAAAAGATTAAAAAAAATGGATTTAACTGAAAAATCTGACCAGATTTTGCTTTTGGATGAAAATGACAACAAAATTGAAACTACAGGAACCCGGTTTCAAATGGTTTAAAATTTGGACTAAAATGAAAAAAGTTTTATGATACATTTTCACAGTTTACTCTTTTAAATTAGAGTTAAATGCTTGGTTGGTTCCTGTGGTTTGCAAAAATTGCAGACTTGATATTAGTGGTTTACTAATTACACACGTGGTACCAAAACTTTTCAAAAATGAACTCGGTTGGTCCCTACCCCTAACATCAGTTAAATATTTCTGTTAAAACACCCCATATGCTTGACACATAAGGGTAATTTAGTCATTTAAGCTCCTTCTTCTTCCCACCCCACCCCTTTTTCTTCTTCCCCAAATCACCACCACCATCTCAGCTCCTCCCCCTAATACCCACCACCACCATCAAATCCCCAAATTCTTCATTAGGGGGCATCTAGAAGATAAATGTCAGAACCATAGTATACTGCTCGCGCAAGTTGAAACCTTTGCTTTTGACCACCACTCATGTTAATCCCTCTTTGGCCAATTTCTGTTAAATCTCCATGTTCAAAAGCTATAAGATCTTTATCCAAGGCACACGCTTTTATGGCTCTTTTATACTTATCTCTAACCATTGGCTATCCATACAATATGTTATCTTGAATTGTACCACTCTGAATACAAGATGTTTGGCTAACATAAGCAATTGATCCAAAAACATCCACCTGGAAACAAAAATACTTGCGATGAACTTGATTCTTCAACCCCGACCCCCAAAAGTAGGAACGGGAACGGGGAACGGGGGAGGAGATGTTTCAAAAGTAGGAACGGGAACGGGGAAACAGGTGTTAAGTGGTTTGGGGAAGAAGGGGTGAGGTGGGAAGAAGAAGGAGCTTAAATGACCAAATTACCCTCATGTGCCAAGCACATGGGGTATTTTAACAGAGATAATTAATTGATTTTAGGGCTAGGGACCAACCGAGTTCATTTTCGACAAGTTTTGGAACCACGCATGTAATTAGTAAACCACTAGAACTAAGTCTGCAATTTTTGTAACAACAGGAACCAACCAAGCATTTAACTCTTTAAATTATAAGAGCATTCACATCCAAAGAACTAAATTGTGAGTGTGGGGTTTTTAAAATATAAAGAGTATAAAAAATGTTGTGAGTGGAGCTTAAATGACCAAATTACCCTCATGTGCCAAGCACATGGGGTATTTTAACAGAGATAATTAATTGATTTTAGGGCTAGGGACCAACCGAGTTCATTTTCGACAAGTTTTGGAACCACGCATGTAATTAGTAAACCACTAGAACTAAGTCTGCAATTTTTGTAACAACAGGAACCAACCAAGCATTTAACTCTTTAAATTATAAGAGCATTCACATCCAAAGAACTAAATTGTGAGTGTGGGGTTTTTAAAATATAAAGAGTATAAAAAATGTTGTGAGTGGAGGAGAGAGAAAATGTTACTGTTCATCTGTATATTTGGGGGGACACTGTTCACCCACTATAATTTTTTAATATATATTGAAAGTGGTTGTGAGTGAATGAGAGAGAAAAATGTAATGATAAAGGTATAAAAATATTATTTAATTGAAAAGGAGAGAGAAAAAATATTTGTTTTTAGTGGAAATATATTGATATAAGAGTTGTTTTTTAGTGGAATGTATGTATAATTTTAGGGGACCGGATGTGAATGCTATAAGAATTGTCAAGACTTGAGTGGTTCAGATTTAATGAGGGTTGAATATTAGGTGAGATATGACATAAAATTGAGATGATGGTCCATGAAAGGCTACTTCTTGTCATGTCATGTATCAAATACATAAAACATGTCGTTAAAAATAAAATAAAATAATAGACATAAACTATGGACACCCTACTTTGTCGCATCGAAGGGATTAACGTGTTTCGGATTGACAGGTTAAATAGTTTGATACGAACACGACCATATTTTTATACATGTTAAAAACATCAATCATAACTCGCAAGCACTTAAAATTGTGTAAACCGTTAACGACATACTTAATCCATTTACTTGACCATGTCTAATGGCTAGACGGATTATAATTAAGTTGCAAACGTTTTAATCAGATCATTGTGTTGTAAAAGAACGAGTTAATGTGTCGACCCAATTAACTAAACGAGATAAAGAGAACCCATGTACCAATTAAGGAAATTACTATAGGTATATAAAAACTTTGCCACAAAAATTACAAATGGAGTAAAACTAGTCAACATGGCAAAAACTATTAAAGCGCTTAATCACAGAAAAATTAGAAAACAGAATCATTTGATGTATAAGAGAAAAAAACCTAAGAAAAATATGCCCAATACAAAGGGAATTGGTTCAACAAAATAAAAGTCGGTAATCGGTATGGAAAGGGCTTCCGATGCGTTAAAAGACACAATTAGTCTTTTCTTAGTGAATGTGACTCCTTGTTTAGCGTATCGGAATCCCGACATTGAGGTTGCTGTCATAAAAGCCACCAGCCACGATAACTCCCACATCGATTACCAAAGCGCTCAACGCATATTTGCATGGATTCGTGTTTCAGGTCATTATGTCCATCCAGTCATGTCAGCCCTTTCTACAAGGATGGAAAGGACACACAACTGGACGGTGGCATTAAAAGGCCTCATGCTTTTGCATGGGATCACCAGTTGCAAAGTCTCCACGGTTCAAAAGATTGGCAAATTACCATTCGATCTCTCGAATTTCAAAGACCGAAACCCTAATTTGTATCACTACGAGGCGTTCATTCGAGCTTACTACAGATATCTCGATATAAAAACGTCTTTTATGCAACGACATTCACGGGAAGAGAAAAAAGGAAGTATCCGAGACGGAATCAAACAGAAGACGAAACAAGTGTCTATGATGCAAGATCTTGTATGGTTACAAGATCTCCAAGATTTGCTGGATATGTTACTTGAGATCAAACCACAATCAGAGAAGATGATGAATGTGTTGGTTCTTGAAGCAATGGATTGCATTATGATCGAGATATTCGATATTTATAGTCGGATTTGCAAGGGCATCGCAGAGGTTCTCATGAGGGCATATTCCATCGGAAAACCTAAAGCGCAAATGGCATTCTCGATTCTTCAGAAATCAGCCGTTCAGGCCGAGAATCTATCGCAGTACATCGATTTTTGCAAAGAGTTCGGGGTTGACAAAGCCTCGGAATGCCCAAAAATCGCGCACATCAATGAACACGATATTCGCGCACTTGAGCAGGTACTAAACAGGAATTAAAGTCAACGAAAACCGATTCCTTGCGGCTTGATGTACCCAAAAATGCTTTGATAAACCGTCGAATATGACACACATGTTTGATTTGTTTGATCTCGATGTTAAACGTGAACCGATTGCTAAATCTTCATGTTCTTATGTTATACAATACCAACAACGCCATACCGATCGCTTTAACATCTAACAAATTAGCTAAACTGCAACAATATAGCACAATAAGATCAAAATTGAAAAGTAACAAATGATTGAGATCAAGAATGTCATCTGGAAACCTACAAATCTTAAAACAAAACAGAGTTCATAACCTACGGTTAAATTCGTTGACTAGTTACATTGGACCCGACAACAGACCGGACACGGTCCTTCATTACCTTAAATCTACCTGATGGTGACAAACTTGTTGGTACCATGTTTAGCCCAGTAAGTTCTCAAATCAATTGCATTAGCAAAATTGTATCCTTCAGATGCTAGTTTCTCTAGAACCTTCTTGAAAGCACCCTGACTCATCTTCCGTCCTGCAATTCTCGCGCCGCGACGTTTAGTACTCATCGGAAGTGGGTACATTGATATCGTGGTGGTGCAACACGCCGACTGCCAACCACCGAACCCCCATCGGTAACATTGTTGTGGAGACCCTGTACACGTGCAAACAGGAATCGGGATTCCGGAAATGTCCATATCGATCCCGTTAATCACAACGTCGACACCCCTTTTGATTGTTTTCGCACGGTCTTTTGGCGTCGAAGGGTTTTTCTTCGGTTTCTTCGATCTCGAACTTTTCGGGGTGGCGGTTGTTGATCCTCTTTTCTTAACAGAACCACCATCATTTCCGCCACTGATTCCACCACAATCTCCGCCACCATCCCCGTCGCCACTACCGCCAATGTCTTTACTAACAACCACATTGTCCTCTACACTCATATTATTATTATTCAACACAGGATCTTTACACATATCAAGTGGAGGCACCATGTGGATCGGGTGCGACATATGAAGGAGTCGTTCTCTTTGTATCCAACCGTCTCGCATATAATTCATCGGTCCAGGCGGCTCGGAGACCACCCGGGTGTGAGGATGGTGGTAAGTCGATACATTCGGGTTAACCATAATAGGGTTTTCTCGTGCCGAAAGAAACGGTTTCGGGTCCCTATGATCCACCATTGGAGACATCAGTTGCAGCCCAAGATGTTCCTTGAATGAAGGAGGCTCATAATATCCCCAATTTCGCATATTTAATCCATCATCATCCATTGTAACTACATATGCATACAAAGAACCAACACAAAGATAAACATGTGCCAAATCAGTCAACAGCAAAATCCAAACTTTAGGGTTTTCATCAAGATTCATCAAAATTGACCCAAATCAGTCAAAATTGGTCAAAATTAATCAAAGTCAGCCAAAATCCAAACATTAGGGTTTTTACAAAGAATCATTAAAATTGAACCGAATCAGTCAAAAATGGTCAAAATTAATCAAATTCAGCCAAAATCCAAAATTTAGGGTTTTTAGAGAATTATCAAAATTGACCCAGATCAGTCAAACTTGGTCAAAATCAGCCAAAATCAGCAAAAATCAAAACAATTTACCCAAAATTGACCATAAAAAAACAATCTTTTTACACCCAATTTAAACATACCAGCACAATCAAGACCTAACAGCTCAAATTAAACAAAACCCCTAATTTCACAACAATAAAGATCAAATTTTTAGGGTTTCAAACCTAGATCTAAGCTAAAAGTCAACAAACCCAAACAGATCTATGCTCCAAATCTATTAATTTAACAACAAATATGATAAAACAATGCAAAAAGAACATGGGTCTTGTTATAAATAATCAAAACAAGCAAAATCCAACATTTAATTTCAGATCAAGAAAAGGGAGAAAGCCCAGATCTTGATGCAAAAAAAGATCATAATGGGTCACAATACAGCAAGAACAGAAACATATATTTTGTAGGTGAGAGAAACAACAGTTCATATATATGTATAGATATATATAGAGAGAGAGGGAGAGAGAGAGATTACCTGTGCGGTGTGGGTAAACAAGTCTTTTAGGGTTTGGCTCTGGAGAGAGGAGAGAGGAGAGAGGAGAGAGAAAGAGAAGGGTTGAAATTGGGGTGAGGTTGTATATGTATCAAAAATATTTTCTAACATGGAACAAAAAAGGAAATGTGTTGGCTTGTGTTGTGTTGCTTGAGCTTCAGGCAGCTGTCTATTTTGAACTAATCACTAAACAACTTCTAATATGTGAAATTTAGATTGAAACATATGCCTTTTTTGTAATATAAAAAAGTTATAATGCTTTTTGACTTTAACTTTTGAAAATATGTGGTATTTAGATTGATGGGTTGATGTGGAATAGAGTTTTGATAAATGATTGAATAAAAAAAGATGAAACGAGTAGAAGTAGACGTTTTGAGAAAAAGTTGAGTTAAATGTCATTTTAGTACTTGTGGTTTAAGCCATTTTACAAGTTTAGTACAAATGTTTTATTTTTCGTTTGTGGGTCCAAAAAGGTTTCATCGTTGCCATTTTAATCAAATTGGTTAACTTTATTCACTATTTTCTGTTAATAAGAAGGGCAATTCGGTCATTTTATATATAATTATGTTAATGAGAAGGGCAATTCGGTCATATACAATGACCGAATTTCCCTTCTCGTTAACAGAAAAAATGGATGCAGTTAACCTAGTGGACTAAAATGGCAACAATGAAACCTTTTTGGACGCACAAGCTAAATGAAATCTTTGGACTAAACTATCAAAATTGCACAAACAACAGAGACTAAAATGGAATTTAACTCAAAAAAGTATCAATTTTTTTTTTTTTTTGTATAGTATACCTCAGTAATGTCTATAGACACAAAATGTAGGATACATATCGAATGTCGACTTTTTTTTTTTTTGCATACCAGACTTCAATCTTATTAGTTTAAGCTAAAAGTCATGTCATACAAAAAAACACATGTAAACACTTTTCATTCGCATAGTTTAAGCTAAAAATCATGTCATACAATGTAAACACTTTTCATTCGCTATTAGCGCCAAATGTACGTTCAACTATACTAAGGCCATGTGTAGTCATAACGCCCCTTTGTGGGCGTTATGCGACACGCGCCACGTGTGCGGGTGGGTGTTATGGGGCGTTATGCGTTTAAACCCGTAGTCATAAAGCCCCTACCCATCAATACCTAATTATTAATTTTCGGTTTTATTAAATAATTATAAAAACAATAACAATTTTTTGATTGGTCCAAGGTAAAGCCCCTCCCTCCACAACGGCGCTATCAACATCGCGCGGATCAAAATTTTCAGAAAAATGGCGCCCTCAGTTTTGGTGTTCCCGGCGCCATGGCGGCGCTATGGGGGGTTATACCGCCCCACTACGTATGCTCTAATATCAATTCATACAAGAGTTGGACTCGTATCTGTTCCTTTTCTTTGACATGGAATTTTGACATTGGCTATCACTATTTTATTTTATAACTAATTTTAGAAACATAAATAGAGAGAACGTTATGTATAATTGTTTATTGATAACAGTAAATTAATCATATCATTAGTCTTTACAATCGTAACAACAACCATTGGTTGCGATATGCAAGGGGTGCAATGTTATCAACTTAGGAAAATGTAATTTAAGACTTGTTATTCACGTGTCTTTTGCTATTGAAGGGTTCTTTTTCGATTTCTTTGTTCTTGAGGTTTTAGGGACGTTTGTTGATCCTGTTTTTTAACGAACCACCACCCACGAAACCATTTTGGCTTCCCACCACGTGGTGAAGGCACCACGTGGATTGTTTTCTATACTCATATAATCATATTCATCACATGATGTTTAGACAAATCAAGTGAAGGCACCACGTGGATTAAATGTTAGGTTGAAATATTATGTAGTAACAAATTAGATTTTCCATGTGACATGTGAAGATCTCTTTCTCTTTGTACCCAACTATTTCTCATAAGAGTTCATGGGTACATGTGGATTTGAAAACCAACAAGTGTGAGGGTGGTGGTGGTAAGTTTCGGGTTAACCTTTATGAGGTTTGATCGTGATGAGAGGAATGATTTTGGGTTGCTATGGTCTCTCATTAGAGACTAAGTGACATCAGTTCCAGATCAAGATGCTCCTTAAATGGCAGTTTATACTTTATAATATCATCAAGAGTTAATTACTGTTTTTGTCCATGTGGTTTGTCAAAAATCACTATTTCAGTCTATTAGTTTAAAATTTGCGATTTCAGTCCCTTTGGTTTTACTTTCGTAACCATTTCAGTCCCTGTACTTAACAGAATAATGGATTGAAATGGTTACGAAAGTGAAACACAGGGACTGAAATCACAATTTTTAAACTAATGGACTGAAATAGTGATTTTTGACAAACCACAGAGACGAAAACAGTAATTAACTCTATCATCAATTTGGCATACTTAATCCATCATCATCCGCTGAAACTAGAGAGCATGAAAAGAACCAACATAAAGATGAATAATTTAGTGTTTTTCATATAGAATAATCAACAATGAGCCAAATGAGCCAGAATTTATCCATTATCTATATCCGCAATCCATCCATTATTCAAAAACACTTACTTTCTCTCCGGTCAATCATTCTTCACAAACATACTTACATTTCCATATCCATCAATCACTTTTTACATTTAGTTTTCATAACAAAATATTTTTATATAATGAACACAATATTTTTTTTTAATCGTGTACTAATTAGTTTAAACTAGATTTTAGCCATGCCGCAAAAACACTTACTTTCTCTCCGGTCAATCATTCCTCACATACATACTTACATTTTCATATCATCAACCACTTTTTACATTTAGTTTTCATAACAAAATATTTTTATAATAAACACAATATATATTTTTTTCAATTGTGTACTAATTAGTGTAAGATTACATATATTATGTTTTAATATTTAATCTAGTAGCCATTATAATCATTTACATAATATAGATCAATATATAACAACCTATTAAATAATTAGTTGGTGATTGTTGATGGACCATATTACCCTTATTAACTAATACGGTTTTCTCTTGGGTGCTTATATAAGGAGACTTATGTAGAGGTTCAAAGGTTACACATAACCTAATTCTCATAACATCAAAATTGGCCCTCTTCTCCATAACCGATACCCTTTCGGTTTTCATCATCACCATCATTAGTTTGCACCCTAAGGAGAAACCAGATCACACTGACAAACATGTGAACTCAATGGCATCATCTCTGACTGGATTCTCCAGTGCACTGTCTGCTGTAACATGTATGTTTTCATGTTTTCCATTATGTTTAAAACAGAACTGATCAACATTTAGTTTAAACTAGATTTTAGCCCTGCCGCAATGCGGCAGGAATTATCATTTATTTCGACTTCGTTACCCATTAATCCAAATAATTTAAAACACACAATGCTAAACATAAAAACATATCATTGATTGTTATAAACAATTATAACAATATTACAATAAATGATTACTAAAAGATACGACACCTAAACATATTAACCCCTGCGAACTGACATCCATTCAGTTAGCTTCGCTAATTTTTCGTTTATTCTACAGTCCAACTCGATTAATTGTTCGAGTAGACCCCTCATCCGAAGATAACTGTATACGTAAAGTCTCCCATTAACTAGGATAGGCCCATTAAGCCTAAAGGGGGCCCACATGGAAAACTTTACTAGAGCACACCATCCACTATAAATAATGAACTGTCAAAACTCAAAGATCAAACAAACCAAATGCTGTTTTATTATGATTCAGAACGAATACAAAGTGACTGTCAAATCAGTCATCACAGATTGAAAACAAAAGATTGAGAATACAAGGAAAAATAAGAACAAGTCTGCACTCTCACGAATTGTACTTGTGAGGATGAAGGAACAAAGAAAACAAGGGAACTCGGTTGCTGTGATAGAGAAGGTTCAAGAGATGATGAAGCACAGGACCCTTGACTCCAATATATATACACGACACAAACTATGGACAGCTAATACCCAGCTGGGTGTCTCCAGCCTGTAGACAGCAACAGCCCAAGCCCAGAATGGAAGCCCAAGACAACTCGCACAAAAGAAATAAAAAGAAAAGATTAGAGCTGAAAATAGAAAAGGAAATATAATCATAGCACATTTATACTGTAATTTTAACACCCCTCCTCAGTTTAAATGTGCAAACAAGTTTATAAGACCTAACGACTTACACATTTCGGTGTGAACCTTTGGTAGGAGTCCTTTAGTGAACACATCAGCCAACTGGTGCTCAGTTTTGACCCCATGAGTCTTGATTAGGCCTGAAGCAATTTTTTCCCTCAAGAAAAATAGATCAATTTCAAAGTGTTTGGTTTTATCGTGAAACACCGGGTTTGCTGCAATAGACAGGGCAGCAGTACTATCACATTTTAAAGCCACAGGAACTTCAACATCAACCTTTAGCTCCCTTAAAATGTTAATTAGCCATAAGACTTCGCAGGTAGCACTGCACATAGATCTGTATTCTGCCTCGGCAGAGGATCTTGACACGACACTTTGTTTCTTACTTTTCCATGAGACCAAGGATGCGCCGAGAAAAATACAGTAACCAGTGACTGACCTTCTGCTGTCAATACATTTTGCCCAATCCGAGTCAGCGAAGGCAGTCAAATGAAAAGAATCGCTCTTTTTGAACAGAATTCCAGTACCAGGTGCTCCTTTTAGGTACCTCAACACTTTAAAGGCTATTTGTGTATGAGCTTCAGTAGGTTTGTGCATGAACTGGGACAAGTAGTGAACAGAATATGCTATATCAGGTCTGGTGTGAGAAAGGTAAATTAGTTTACCAACCAGTTTTTGATATTGGGTTACATCAACAGTGTTGGTATCCTTTTTTGTTAAGTTGGTTAAAATATGATTTTGTTCAATGGGGCAACTGGTTGGTTTACTTCCACTCATGCCATATTCGTTTAGCAAATCCATGCAGTACTTTCTTTGGGACAAACATACCCCCTCATTTGTTTTAATTACCTCAATTCCAAGAAAATTTTTTAACTAACCGAGGTCTTTAATTAAAAACTCAGTTTTTAAGAAATCTTTAACCCTTTTAAGTTCCCCTTCACTATTCCCAGTCAAGACAATGTCATCAACGTAGACGAGGAGAACAATAAAGACAGATTTTTCAGACTTAATAAACATAGAATGGTCACATTTGGACTGTATGAATCCAATTTTGACCAGAGCCTGAACAAGTCTTTCATTCCACATACGTGGAGCTTGTTTCAAGCCATATAATGACTTGTTCAGTTTGCAAACTTTATTTTTATTTTCAAGATTCAATCCATCAGGAAGGGCCATATAGACTTCTTCTCTAAGATTACCATACATGAATGCATTATTTACGTCAAGTTGGTATAAAGGCCAGCTATTTTGAACAGATAAGCTAATAACACACCTAACAATAACCATTTTAACGACATGAGAAAAGGTTTCATCAAAGTCTATACCTTCCCGTTGATTAAAACCTTTGGCAACTAGCCTAGCTTTAAATCTATCAATTTCACCGGTGGATTTATATTTTACTTTAAAGACCCATTTACACCCAATAGGCCTTTTTCCACTAGGTAAGTCTACAATATCCCAGGTATTATTCCTGTATAAGGCAGACAATTCTTCATTCATTGCATCAATCCATCTTTTATCTTTTATAGCATCTTTATAAGTGCAAGGTTCAATGATTTTGTTAATGTTAGCAGCAAGGCAGATGTTTTCTTTAGGCAGATTTGAGTAGTCAACAACCTTATCATAACTATATCTAGCATTACCAACAACAAAGTCATTAAACCTTTTTGGAACAGAGACAGATCTAGTAGATCTTCTAGTTGTTTGAATACCCTCAGGGAGGTTTGGCTCATCATTTACACTACTAGACTCAGCCCTCACGGAACTAGTTTCAACATTTATTGACTCATGATTACCAGCCGTGCCATCAGTATCTGATGGCTGCTATGTATCATCATCATTGATAGTTTCAACTGTATCGCTGTGTTGCTGTGTCACAGTAGTTGACTCAATAAAATCCTTCTCTTCATCATTGGGATTTACATCACTTGAAAATTCATAATTATCGAAAAAGTTTAATTGATTTAAGTTAACAGAATTATCCAGGCCAGCATAAGATTCAATTTTAAAGGGGAAGGTTGTTTCATGGAAACTGACATCCCTTGAAAAAATGAATCTTTTTTGGTCTAGACTCCAAACTTTGTAACCCTTTTTAACATTTGAATATCCCATGAAAACACATTTTTCAGCTCTTTCTTCAAGTTTATCAGGATTATTTAAGACCGTAAAATAGCAAAGACAACCAAAAATTTTCAAGTGATCAAGAGAAGGTTTAAAACCAAACAACATTTCATAAGGAGAACAACCATGTAACACAGAAGAAGGAAGCCTGTTAATCAAGTAAGAAGCAGTAAGAACGCATTCAGACCAGAACCTAAGGGGAACATTGGACTGAAATAGTAAAGCTCTTGCAATGTTCAACAAGTGTCTATGTTTTCTTTCCACAACACCGTTTTGTTGAGGTGTATAGGTGCAAGATGTTTGATGTATGATTCCCTTTTGTTTGGTAAAAGTAGACATTTGTGAATTTGTGAACTCAGAACCGTTATCACTTCTAAACATTTTAATATTAACTTCAAATTGAGTTTTAACAAGATTGTAAAAGCATTGTATATTTTCAAGAACCTCATATTTTGATTTCATTAGGTAAACCCAAACAGATCGGGTGAAATCATCAACTACAGTGAGAAAATATTTGTACCCGTCCACACTAGTGACCTTGTATGGACCCCAAACATCAAGATGAATGAGATCTCCAACCTTGGTTGATGTATGGTCACTGAGTGGGAAGGGAACTCTGTGTTGTTTGGCCTTGTGACAAACATCACAAGGTTTAGTAGTTGACTCAGATTTAATTTGAAGGACGTTTAACACTTGTTCGGCAGGATGACCCAACCTAGAATGCCAGAGCTTTACATTTTCAGCTTTACTTAGGCAAGAAAAACCAGAACTAAGAGAGTTACCACAGAAATATAAACCCTCAGTTTGTCTACCAGTCACCAGGGTTTTCTTTAAGGATAAATCCTGAATATAGCAAGTATTTTCATCAAAGACTACTCTAAGCTTATTTTCTTTAGCAAGCTTATACACAGAAATGAGATTCACACAATATTCAGGTACAACAAATACATCTTTCAATATCACAGAATCAGATAGTTTAAAGCAGCCAATTTGGGTGACCTTAGCATCAGTTCCGCTTGGATGCTTAACAGTTATATTATATTCTGAAACATCGACTAAATTAAACATATTTTCGCTGGACATAACCATATGTTGGTTTGCACCAGAGTCTATAATCCAATTTAGATTCTGTGTTGAAAAAAGTTTTGAGTTGAAACAAAAAATGTTTTTGTACCATTCAAAAGAAGAGAAGGAACTAAAACATTTACCTCCTACATTGGACTTATTTGTGTCCTCTGATTTATTCTCATTTAGCATTCCTAGCAGCTTAGAAAACTGATCAGCAGTCAAAGAGTTCAAGGAGCTAGCATTTTTATCATTCACAGAGTCACTCATAGAGGAACTACCACCATTGCTAGTTGAATTATTAGATCTAGGCCACTGATGATTACTTGGGTTTGGTTTTTGTCTGTAATTTGACGGATATCCATGTAGTTCGAAGCATTTATCAACAGTGTGCCCAATCTTATTGCAATGAGAGCACTTTAGATTAGGATTAGGACCCTTGTTAAATTTTTTCTTGTTGTCATTAAAATTATTTGTTTTTGCAGCAAAACCAACGTTTGGGATTTTTGAAGTATTATTTGAACCTCTGTGAGATTCCTCTCTAGAGATAATTGAAAAAGCAGTTTTAATCATGGGTAATGGGTCTCTTGTCAAAAGATTGGTTCTAACAGGTTGATAAATGTCATCCAATCCCATTAAGAACTGCATAAGCTTAATTAATTGATTGAACTCATTAAACTTAGTAGAGGCATTGCAGGTGCAGGAAGGTAATTGAAGCATGGCATCAAATTGTTTCCACATAGTGTTAATTTTATGATAATATTCTGAGACACTAGCACCATTTTGACTCACAGAATTGATTTTTTGATATAAACCAAACACAACAGAGCCATCTACTTTATCATAAGTATCTTTTAAATCATCCCAGACTTCAGAAGCAAGCTTAGAATAAACTTGTCCAACATACAATTCATCAGAAACTGAGTTCAAAATCCATGTTAACACAATAGAATTGCAACGATCCCATTGACTAGCTAGGACATCATCAGTTTTAGATCTATTACATGTGCCATCAATAAAACCTAGCTTGTTTTTTGCCATCAGTGCAAGTCTCATAGCATTTGACCAGACAACGTAGTTTTCAGTTCCTTTTAGTTTTATATTGACTATAGTAAAACCACTAGAATCACTTGCATGAAGATATAAAGGATCACTAGCATCAAGTTTACTAACCAACGTGACAGAAGGTTCAGTTTTATCACCCATCTAAGCAGACAAAAGCAGTCACACAATAGCAGGAAACACAAACAGGTAGCACAATATAACGAGTACATAAAAAAAACACAATAGAAAAGCACAGAACAGGACGGCGAAGCCTGGACAGAGGTCCGATCAGAGGTTCGTCACTCAAGGTGCCTCCGCAGACGATATCCAGGGAGCCTTAACAACCACTGACCAACTACAAATGCAACAGAGTGAACCCTCTCTGTGTCCCAATCAAGCCGGTCTTGCCTAGGAACCCGGTATCAAAATGCCTAGACACAACAAAAAATGATGCAAAAGACAGAAAATAAAAGGAAATGGAACGAACTCACAGCGGGTGCGTAACGACGGCGAATCAGACCTGTAGCCTTCACTTAGGGTTACCGGTACTGATCAGAAGACAGCTCCACAAGCCCTGTTGGTTTGCCCTAATCGGGACCAACGCGAGCCTTCTTCAAGAGTGAGAAGGAAGCCCCAAAAATTAGGGTTACAGACACCACGGCGGCGCAGGATCAGAGAAGGAGGTCTCCCAGAAGTGAAGTCAGCAGAACCCTAAGGACCACCAGGACTTCACACGGCACTGGGTTTGCAACGTCGTCTCCGATAGAAACCCTAAGAAGATCACTGAAGATAAAACCCTCGAGAAATGCAGCGGAAGGTCACCAGAGCGCCGATTCAACCTCGGAGCTCTGATACCATGTCAAAACTCAAAGATCAAACAAACCAAATGCTGTTTTATTATGATTCAGAACGAATACAAAGTGATTGTCAAATCAGTCATCACAGATTGAAAACAAAAGATTGAGAATACAAGGAAAAATAAGAACAAGCCTGCACTCTCACGAATTGTACTTGTGAGGATGAAGGAACAAAGAAAACAAGGGAACTCGGTTGCTGTGATAGAGAAGGTTCAAGAGATGATGAAGCACAGGACCCTTGACTCCAATATATATACACGGCACAAACTATGGACAGCTAATACCCAGCTGGGTGTCTCCAGCCTGTAGACAGCAACAGCCCAAGCCCAGAATGGAAGCCCAAGACAACTCGCACAAAAGAAATAAAAAGAAAAGATTAGAGCTGAAAATAGAAAAGGAAATATAATCATAGCACATTTATACTGTAATTTTAACATGAACAACTCCAACTCATTCAAGAAACCTCATTGGCATCTCATTACAAGGAGATCCAACTTCTCCTTTCTCATACATGCTTCCCCTTAGCTGCTGAAGCACCTTCCTTTTCATGGGACCAACTTTTAACGAGGAACCAAGTGTTCTACCAACTTTTCAGCTATCTTGTATTTCTCGTTCTTTACATACACATGCTCATATATTGTAATTAAATAACTAAATATGCTTATATGTTAATAAAACATCTTCGATAAACCTTTGATCTTATATGTTGTATTATACTATTCTATTGTCTTCCTTTGTTGTTATGTTTAGGGCTCAAGATCGGGAGTACTTGATACAATTATACCCAACATTAAGCTTAACCGAGATTCTTTTTTAAGCAACAAACGCATATGAGTCAAATGTGACACGAGAAATAATCAAGTTTTGTTTTAGTAAGCCTTTTATTAGTACCTGACTACAGTAACTTATAAATTTTTATTATTTTTTATCCTCATCGATACAATAGTCACCATCTTGAATTTTGGAAGCGAGTTCTTATATTATGTTATCACGAAAACTAAATAAAAGATAATTTTATCATACAACACAATAAAGTGCAACTAACAAATTTATGTATTGTAGTTAAACACGTACACATACTTAATTTATTGTAGTAAACACGACATTAACCAATGAACAAATTGTAACAAACTAACTCAACTCATTATGCTCTCTAACATTCCTCACCAAGTTAAGCATCGGTATTAACATTTTGCTTGAAACAAATCAACGGAAAACAAATATACGAACGATACAAGAACCTGGAGTTAATTAACAAAGTGAAGTTATTGATGAAGGCCAGGGAAAGAGATATCCATGAGAAAAGGATAGTTACAGCCTTACAGGCCAACCAAACTGAAGCTTTGAATTCGACCTGAAGAAACTGCCCCGGTCATGGTAAGGGCCCAATTAAAATTTGCTGCCAAAAGCCCACACGTGTACCAAGATCTGTCTCGACAGCCATGAATACTCCAAATCATTTGAATTAGAGTGTAAACGGGTCAAACCGAGTTGAACATGAGCTCGTCTATGCTTGAGCTCGATATGTTTAACTTATAAGAGCTTGAGTTTGACTTTTGTCAAAATACTATTTTTCGGGCTCATCTTTTTTATCAACTATTTACTACTTATATATGTATATATTTATGTGTATAGAAGAAGGATCCGTTAAGAACCACCCTTTATTGCGAGAATCACGAGAATCAATGTGAACACAATTAAAAATACCTAAAACACACACAAATTTTTTTTAATATTTTTTTTGGCTACTAAAAGTAGTGATTTTGATGTAAAAAATATTAAATTTTTTTTTTTTGTATTTTTTAGATTTTTTTTTTTGGGGGGGGGGGGGGGGGGGGGTTTAGTTTTTAGCATTTAGCTTGGGGGTGGGGGGTTAGGTCTTTTTAGGTTTTTTTGGTGTGTTCACATTGGTTCTAATGGTTCTCACAATAAAGTTAGTTCTCAAATGAACCTTACCCTATGTGTGTGTATATATATATATTATAACTTGATAACAACATATCATATATTATTTTGTTGAACACACTTAGGGTATATATATATACACATATCATAAAGTGAAAAGTGTGCGAACGGTGAGAACGATTTTGGTGTTGACATGTGACATTGATGCTAAATTAAACTAAGGGGTAATATTGTCAAAAAACCCACTCACATGAACTGGGTGTTCAAATAAAACGTCATAAAAACACCCAATTCAGAAAAACGTCATGAAAATACCTAATTAAAAACGCCATAAAACACTCAGTTAAGAAAAACGCCATGAAAATACCTAGTTAAAACGCCATAAAAACACATAGTTCAGAAAAACGCCATGAAAATACATAGTTAAAACGCCATAAAGACTACTAGTTCAGAAAAACACCATGAAAATACCTAGTCTAAAACGCCATAATACACCTGGTTCAGAAAAACGCCATAAAACCCAGTTCATTTTTTTCGAAAAGTATATCTGTCACACCCCAACCGATGGCGGAAACATCGGGATGAGACGAACAAATCGCTCAATAGCATCATAACACTAGTTGTGACAATATAGATTAAATCAAATTTCATAAATGACTAAATTCAAATACATTGTTTCAAATAAAGACAAATTGCAACAAACATTGTTTATTCTAAGATGGGTTTCTAGGTTCATCCTAGCTTGTTTTCTTGATCACTTCGTCTATCAACCTGCAACATATATTAAAATAAAATCAACAAAAATGTTGGCGAGTATAAAAGTTTTGTTACATAGCATAATATAGTGTAAAAATGTGCTCATATCCAACATGATTCATAATATGCAATACTAGTATGCTACATGGCGTACAATATGTTCAAACCCGAGTATACAACGCGTTAAAATAGCCTAATCCCAAGAGTATAACGGGGTGGTAGAATAGTTTAACTTAACAATACCCTCGAATACAAAAGGGGTGGTGCGTTAATCCTATAGCGCTATAATTTTTAAGGGAGGCTAGCAAAGTTAATGAGCATATATCGACCAAATAGTTTACATAGCATACGAGAATAACAAGTACTACACATAGCATCATGTTAAGCATGGATAGAGTATGTTTAAAATAGTTTAAGTGTTGTGTGATTTTGTATATCATACACGTTGCATCCCAAAGTATGATAAAAGGGAAAATGGGATCGAGTATACTCACGGTTTCGCAAAGTTGTTCCTTTGGTAATCCCGTGAAGAGTTGGAGGTTCAAAGCTTCCTTAGAACATTTAATGTTTTATTTAGAACTCTTCGAGTTCTCTTCCTTGCTTGGAAGATTTTAAGAGAATTAGAGGGGTTGAGAGAAGAATGGTTA